>BQKZ01002914.1:50081-60710 GCA_036244855.1 Temnopleurus reevesii | reverse complement strand
AAAAAAAAAAAAAGAATAATAATAATGATAAAATAAACACAGAATAGAAAATAAAATAATAGATAAATAATGGAGAATATTTAATACCTTAACATTCTACAGACGTAATGGGTTTTGCAAACAAAATGTTTATCGTGAGTTAATTGTAGATGGCCATTTTGTGAATATTGCATAATTGTATAAGTGGAGGCGCCGTGGTGTAGTGGTCTGGACTCTCGCCTTTCAACTAGAGGGTCGTAGGTTCGAATCCTACCCATGGCGTCAATTTCCTTCAGCAAGAAATTCATTCATATTGTGCTGCACTCAACCCAGGTGAGGTGCATGGGTACCTGGCAGGAATAATTATTCTTTGAAATGCCAAGTCCGCCGTGAATGGCTGCCGGGCTACAGCCATGGTAATAATGATGTAAAGCGCCTTGAGCACTCAGCAGAGTGGATACGTGCGCTATATAACTTGCGTCTATCAATATTATTCTTAATCAAAACATTTTTTTTTTCTTTGCAATCTGAAAACGTAATCCACGCTTACGCCACACAGACCCCAAATCTTATAGTTTCATAGTTCAATTTCTGATGGCGATATTTTAGAAAATGAAAAGAAAATACATAAATTTGAATAATTGTCAATGTACCTCTCTAATTGTGTAATACGATACTTGATACCCTTAATTACGTCACTCACCACGTGATCATGGCATAGTCTCTTCAGGATGAGTATCTCTCTAGGAAAGAATTTCTTCTTCACGTTCTCTGGTGCTTTCATCTTACAGAAGATCTTCAGTGCATAGTGGCAGTTTCGCTTCTTGCTGAAAACCCTTTTCACCTATTTTGTAAACATAATTTGTGGAATGATAATGATAAAAATAATAACAATTATTATGATATTAAAAAAGTAACAATAGTGATAATAATAACAACAATGATAATAGTAATAATAACAATAATAATAATACTAATAATGATAATAATAATAATAATGATATAATAATAATAATAATGATAAGTAAATGAATGAATAGACGAATAATAATGATGAAAATAATAATTAAAAACTATAGATAAATAAGAAAAATGATAAAGTCAATAACGCAATATTGACGAAATAATTAAATCAAGATGCTCTGTCCAACTACCTGACCAGCCTGAAAAAAATATTGGAAATGGTGTACATTACAATTATCGGGTATAAATTATTTTGTAGCGCCTTATTCATTAAAAAAAAATGAAAAAGAGTAGCCGATAACGATAACGACAGCCCTCTTACCCCGCCCCTTCTTTCAGAGGTGTAAAACAATCGGCAAACCAACCTTCCTCCATTATCAAGTTTTGTATCAATCCAATTTGAAAAGTGATAAAATATCAACACAGACACAAACGTCTATTTTAAGACGGTGGCACAATAAGTTGAGAATTATTTTGGTAAGGGGGGGGGGGGGGGGATAGCTACGACCATTTCGAGCAAATATTAGCTCCAGCAAAGCGGGGGCCCAAACCTTTTACCCTGAATCTATTTTTAACTGTTCTTCAACGGCGTGTTTTTTCAGTGCTATCGATCTACCCTTCGACCACAAATTCCCGAAAACTACGACCTCCCATCCTTTAAATACACCTTGTTTGAAGTATTTTGGAGCAAATTTTAACCAAGTCCCAAATAATTAGTACCAAGTACCAATCACCCACCTTAAAGTATTGACCCTTCCCAATGTGAGCAATATTAATCCCAGAGCTGGAACCTGAACTTTTCACCCTGAATTTATTTAGCTGCCCAACAACGGCGGATTGTGGAGTGCTGTCTACCTACCGTACTCTGGCCTTAGACCCCCAAATTCCCGAAAACTTCTATTGAATACACCTTGTTTGGAATAATTTTGAGGGGATTTAAACCAAGAACCAAAATTAGTACCTAGTACCGCTCACCCACCTTAAAGTATTGCCCCTTCCCAATGGTCTTCCCTATCTCCAGATCCAAACCAAGAGTGTCCAGCGGAGAGACCTTCTTATTGGGAACATATAGGTTACCCTTCTTTGTCAGGCTTGGGACCTCGTCTGTGTAAAGCACCTGATCATCCCCTCCATTCGTTGCCATTTTTGTTACCGCTTTTTCTACTTTCTTGCGATAATTATGCTATATATTTCATATTTTATTGAGTTGAAAGGATACCGGATTTTGGCAACTTATTTTGTAGGGATTACGATAACGGTATTTTCTCTTCAGTTATGTACGTTGAACGTGTGCGTCTTTGATTTGTTGCCAAGGCATGCACCGCGTGATGACGTATAATACAGTCATTTTGGTGCGAGACGTACGCGTAAGTATTGTTACGTCACAATGGAATAAAAGGAAGCGTTTGTGACGTCACCGCACTCACCGCATTAGACAAAGTGGAACGATCGATAATTAAGTGCAAATAAGAAAATATGCAAACTGGATTTTCGAAAATTAAAAAAAAAGATAAAAACAAAATAAAAAATTACGTTGGCAGCTGTTTGAATATTTTTAGTTTAAAGAATGAATCAAATGAATTATCAAAAAACAAGCTGTTAATTTTACACCAATTCACAATCTATATATAGATATTGCTGGAATAGACTAACTGCACTTGATTCAGATTCAGATTCAAATGTTTTATTTCAACAAATCTTTTAATATCAATAGTAACACACATACATACAAAGCAAACAATAAATAGACATACATATCAAAGCAAAATTAACAGCATTGATTGTGGTCGGAGCCCCTTAGAAACACATAACATGAAAGTAAATATACATAAAATTATAAGTTAAATTAACTAAAAATCCTTATTTGAAATAAAGTATGCAGACATACTCAAACACACTCACTCACACATACACAAAACACACCTCCACACATACGCAGTATAATATATTCCGTTGTTAAAACAATACTACACTTGTTTTTATTAGGTTGGTGTAAGCACTTGGGCGTGAAAATTGAATAATTGCAGTGGTCGCTGGTTGTGTACTAACGTTTTGACTGGTATTGAAAATGATGAATATGATTTTTGCAATGTATACGCATAAATTGAAACTACATTTACACTAAACATGTAGCATTCTTGTATTTTAATCCTATATCTTTGGATCCCTATTTCAAAAGTTCAAATTCAGGTTACACTGTAAAAAAAACACTGGTGTTAAATTTAACACCAGCCGGAATCAATATAGGTCCACATCAGAAAAGTGTTGGAATAACACCCGTTTGGAATCAGTTTAATATATTAAATCACCCACTGGTGTTGCTTAAGCTTTACAAAACACCAGTCGGTATTCAGATAATATATTGATTTGAATCCAAACAGGTGTTATCTTAACACTTTTCTGGTGTGGACCTATATTGATTCCGGGTGGTGTTAAATTTAACATCAGTGTTTTTGCAGTGCAAAGACATTGTTCTAGACTGTTTTTCTTTTAAAAGAAAATTCAGATTGTCAGATTCTAGCTAGATGCTACATTAATGGTTGTTTTATTTGGTGAACATTAACTTAGCTGTGAAAATATTAGGCTTCAAAATCAACGTTTATCACCAACGTATATATAGGCACATTGTGCAGTAATAAGCGACAGTGAACACGTTATTCAATTTTCACAGATATCTTGCTATAGTAGCTGTGCGATGTTCCTCTTTTTGCATTCTTCACTTTTTTTTCAATCTGTTTGTAATAACATAGGTCAGGCGGCTTGATTTGTTATTGTTTTAAATACCAAAATCCTAATGTGTTGCAATGTCTTTAATGTTGTATATACTTCCCTATATTTCATCCCAACGAAAGAAAAAAAAAAGCAATCGCACAAGTGCTACCATTTTCGCGAAACAAGATGCAGCTTACACCACAATGGACGAGAGTAATTAAATGTGCACTGTGAGTAGAAGAGACAAAGGAATGGGACAAAATAAACAACTTCATTCAAGCATTCACAATAGCTTCATGAGGACAAAATAATGTCCCAGGTGCGACTCTTGTTTTTCCACGGAATAAAAAGGATGGAAATGTATCCCGTGTCCATCTAGATATTATTAATGCTTGAATGGAGGTTGCTTACTTTGTCCCAGGCCTCCGTCTTTCTTGCTCATAGTGCATTTTGTGACTCCCTTTGTGCTATTTTGTTGCTGACCCTCAAAATGGGATGAATCACAAAAAGTGTTACGGATCAGTGAAAGGATTTTCTCTGGCTTCGTGAAAATAGGGAAGAAAAGGGCAAAAAAAGAGAAAAAATGCTTCATTGGTTTCGAATAGCAACTGCATCTTAATGTGCATGACAGCGTTTTTTGTAATGGACAAATGCAATTATGCAGTAGGGTGTTTCTTCTCAACACCATCCGCTATTTGTAATTCTCGTATTAGATTTGCATATAGACGGGCATCTGTGAGCTCTGGGAGAGCCGCTGAACAGTCTTCGCTTAGCACATTTATTGGATTGTTGTAATTATGGGGGAACGGAAAAGGAAGATGACGCTTTGCATATTCGTGCTCGGATTTGTGATGTATATTTTCTATTTCAGCGATAAAATGCATGAGTATATGTCTCCATCCGTAGTCCCTGCGACTAGGCCGCCTTCAGCAACTGATCCGCCGGTTGTTGCTCAAGCTCAACTGCATGAACAACCGCGTGATATTCCGCCACCGCAAGTTGTTGTTGTAAAAAGGGAAGAGAGCGGCCCCGCCCCGATTAAAAAGGAAACTCTGCTGGGATGGCGACGGAACGTTCATTGGGAATCGAAATTGGACCCGCATGAATATCGCTATATCATCCAACCCAAGAATAGATGCATGACTTCGGGGAATATTACATTATTGATTTTGGTGAAGACGAGAGCGACCAGCGGAGCGACACGGGATTCGATCAGGAGCACGTACGGGGATGCAGTCATCCGGGGAGACGTCTCAGCGGCCATTGTGTTCCTAGTTGGTGTGTCTGGGCCTCTCGATGGCCAAGTGCAGAAGGATCTCTATGAAGAGGCGGAGAAACACCGGGATATCCTACAGGAGGACTTCGTTGATAGCTACCACAACCTCACCTTCAAACTCATCATGGGTTTCAAATGGGCGTCCACTTTCTGCCCAGACAGCCAATTTGTGATGTCAGTCGATGACGACACGATCGTTGACGTCCCCATGCTGGTCAATGACCTCGCCGCGCTGCGTTCAAGCGACCCAGAGTACAGATCGAAACTCGCCCTCGCCGAACCCGCCATTGGGTGGGGCGTGCACCGTGCCATCAACGACAAGTGGTACACGCCGCGGGAGTTCTACGCACCGCGAAAATGGCCGCCGTTCCCTCGCGGCTATGCCTACATCGTCTCCAGAGATGTCGCGCAGGATCTCTACCGGGCATCGCAGGCGATGGCCCCCGTAGCTCCCTGGGATGATGTCTACTGTGGGATGTTGCTCCAGAAGCTCAATGTCAAGATGAAGGATATCAAAGCTTTGTATAGGGAAAGACATAGTGGTGCGAGCTAAGATGCGGTACTTGCACGTTTTCACTATGTGATCTCGGAGTACAGGCAGAGCTTGAAGGACTCATTATGGAAAGCAGTTGAAAAGCGCCAAAAGGTTAGATAGTAATACCAAATTTGAATGATTATCATTATTCTAGCTAGGCAGATGCCCATTGACTTGTCATCACATTGTGATCTCGGAGTACAGGCAGAGCTTGAAAGAATCATTATGGAAAGCAGTTGAAATGCGCCACAAGGTTAGATAGTAATACCAAATTTGAATGATTATTGTTCTTAGCTAGACAGGCGCCCAGTGACACGTCATCGCTATATCGTCTCGGGGTATAAACAAAGCTTGAAGGAATCATTATGGAAAGTAGTTGAACTGCGCCACAAGGTTAGATAGTAATATCAAATCTGAATGATTATCATTCTTAGCTCGGCCCGCGCTCGGTGACTGTGCTGACACGTCATCACTGTGTGGTCTCGGAGTATAAGCACGGTATGAAAGACATATGGAAAGCAGTTGAAATGCGCCACAAGGTTAGATAGTACTACTACTACCAAATTTGAATGATTATTGTTCTTAGCTCGGCCCGCGCTCGGTGACTGTACTGACACGTCATAATGTGGTCTCGGAGTATAAGCAAAGTATGAAAGACATAATTATGGAGAGCAGTTGAAATGCGCTACAAGGGCAGATAGTATATTTGAATGCCAAATTGTTATTATATTCTTAGGCCCCAGTCACATGGGAGCCCCGATTGATCACGATTCTTTGTTCTAGCAGCACTTAATTGCCCCTTACCAAAGATTCTTGTTGAATCGTGTCCAGTAGGGACTTCCAAGTGACTGGAGCTCTAAAGTTATGAAATAATCATATATAATGATCCAATATTTAAATAATGAATTCAAATAATAATCAGGTGATTGTGATTATTAATATTCAAATACTAAATTAAAATAATTAAACAATCAGCTGATGTATGTGATATCAAAATACTGAATTCAAATCATAATCAGATGATTATTATAATGTTTCTTGATTCTGTATTGAAAAACAAACAAAGTATTTGCAGTTGGAATCGCTGAATACCTTGATTTTAAGTTGGATCCAAACCTGGGTAACCTGAATACCTGGGGCCAATTGCACGAATGTTCTTAGCTATATCCTCTTCCTGCTAAGACGTCTTAACTTCTTGTATCATTTTTAGCACAGACACAAACATGGATACGGCTATGTTAAGAGGATGACACAATAAGTTAATACGTTTTACCAAGAAGAGGATATAGCTAAGACCATTTTGTACAACTGGCTCTAGGGTGAAAAGGAAATCCTCTCTTGCGTTGTAGTTTACTGGAACCGGGGCGATGTCTCACCAAGAAAGAGATTTTAAATAACTTTAAGAACGAATGGTTTCCTTTCTTACCTGGCCGAACGATTGGGAATCTTATGAGCATACTACTTTAATATTCTTAAAGTCATACTCGGTGAAACCAGCGGTGCGTCTTGCGATAATCTTTCCAATTTGTGGGAATGATTTTGGAAAAAAGGAAGAAGATTTGAACAGTTTTTCAACGTTTTGTTCCAATTTATATTTATCTTTATACATCCCGTTTTATAATACATTCTTCTCAATGTTCTATTTTTTCCGGGAAGGCTCAATAGCTTTCATCTTTCGAATGTATCCCTTTTCGAAAGGGTTATTGTCCGAAAATTAAAAGGGGTTCGTTATTCCAAATGTTTGCTGAAAACTGAATTAAGATTTGTTATTTCAACTGTTGGTACAATTTGTTTTCGAAATGCGAACCTTTGGATTAATAATAATTATGTTCATGTATGGATCAATGAATCACTCTGATTTCGAACATTTTATATTTCTCGAAAATAGAACGTTCGGAATTTAGTCACCCAAAATTAGACAAATAACACCTCAAGCTTGGATTAGCAGAAATTGGACATTGGAATTTAGATGAATTGGTCAGTAATTCGTCCTTACGGGCATATTACCCATATTTTATGAAGAAAAATCTTAATGTGCTATGTTGGTTGGAGATCCTCATGTTTGGAGAATATTTTATCTTATACCAAAAAGGAAAATATCAAAGATAGTTATTGTTAAATATTTTGTTTGAGGAATTTGAAAGATTCTAAAATCAAGTTGTCTGAGATGGAATACCTAAAGAATTTGAAAATTAAGAAAATCAAACATGCAATATCTAAATAATTTGTACATAGTCACTTATGGTGTATATTTTAGGCGATATTTTAGATATTAAAACTGTTTTTAGTACACAGTCACGGTTAGTCCATGATTTGATGGAATGACGTTTTTTAAAAATATTTTTTTACATCCTATTGTATAGTATATGTCAGTTGAGAATTTCTTTTAGTGAAAATACTGCTATATAGTATACCACCTTGGAAATGTAGTAAAATGTTATATGTCTTCGGAAAAATGCATAATTCAAACAAAAATGACGAGACCCCATACTTGAATAGAGGGATGTGTATTGCATGTAGTGAGTGTTGCTATAAAGTTTGACATTCGTTAATGTGTGTTAGCCCTAGCAACAGCAGTGTATGTAATATTTCAGATATTTAAAGATATATTTTTACACCATTTCTTGTTAATGGCAAAAAATATCCTTAATTTGGTCAAACCCTGAGTTTGACTATATACAAAAGCTGTCTATTGAGGCAGTACCGTGATGCAGTTTGTACATGTATAACATATTGTATATATATCACAACGCAGTTGTTGGTCTTCCAGATTTTACATGTTTTAAGAGAGATTAACCCCAGACTTTATTGTGCTATCATTGAATGAAGAAAAGTATGGGGATTAAACTGAAGATTTGAGCGAAATCGGATGATCCGTTCAAGAGTTATGCATTGTCAAAGTTTTGATTCACACCCATCATGGGCTCCTTGAGTTGGCAGCCTACAATTACAAAATGGCTGCCGACTTGGAGAACACTCCCGACTTGGAGAACACTCCATTCACTTTGTACACAAATTGTGTATGCCTACTTTTCTAAAAAGAAAAAAAAATTAGATTCTGTGCACAAAGTGAATGGAGAGTTATCCATATTGGCAGCCATTTTGTGTATGTACGTTGTCAACTCAAGGAGCCAATGAAGGGTGTAAAATAAATCATCAAAATTTTGGCAATATACATAACTTATGAAATGCATCGTCCGATTTTGCACAAATTTTCACAGTTTGATCAATGTATTCTTCTCCATCCATTGACAGCACATTAATGTCTAGTATTAAGTCCCCATTGAGTGGTGGACCAAGTCCATTATTATTTACGCCAAAATTGATCATTATCTGTACAAAGTAGTCAGATTGACTAGTTTAAAAGATCCCAATGAAATTTACTATTATTCTAGTCAAAAGTGACTAGATTGTAGTGTAATAGACCAGTTTCGTAATGTATTCAAATTTATTTACGCTTGCCCCAAGACGAAGTATGTATTCATGCAGCTACCATATGAGAATTCAATAGTCAATATGCTACTTGCATACATTAACGTTGCTAGATTGGACAAACATTGTATCTTGACCAACCTAGCAACAACTACTGCTTGCTATACACAGTCATTCACATCAGGTGGACAAACAGTTTATCATTGTGCATTTGACAAAGAAGCGTGCATGAAATTTGAATACATTACGAAAGTCGCCTATTGATCAGAAATCTAGTCATTTCTGACGGGATTCCTGGTCATTTTAATCAAAATCTGCACAATTTTGACGAGAAAGATGATAAAGTCCTCTGTTATCCTTTTAATTAGTCAATATGACTAACTTCTGAATACAAACACGATATGTTCTATTTCCGTAAAGTTAAGTCTAACGTTAATTCAATACTCTTTTCTAATGCTATTCAAATCGGAACCAGCTTGTGATTGTTATGCCGGCACAATCAATATGGCGTATTTTATAGAAATATACAATGACTCTTGAGGTTCTGGTTAAAACTATTCGCACAAATGAGCATGAGATAGTACCATTCTCCCAATGAGTGCGAATAGTTTTAACCAGTACCGAGAAACGAGTCATTGTAGATTTCTATAATATACGTACCAATATATGTACTACTATACTACTACTACTACTACTACTACTACTACTACTACTACTAATGATGATGATGATGACGATAATAATAGTGATAATAGTAATAATAATGATAATAATAATGATAATAATAATAATAATAATAATAATAATAATAATGATAATAATAATAATAATGATAATAATAATGATAATAATAATAATAATTGTAATAATAATAGTGATAATAATGATATTCAAAAGCGTTAAAGGAATCAATTGATGTGTAGTAATTATCATTATGCTACTCCGCTCTGTTTGCTTGTTTTTTTTCCAATCTTTTGAATCATTGACACTATCTGGCTCGGGTCTATTTTCTTCCTGTTATATATTTGTAAATTAATGATTGTTTGGGGGTTTTCTGTGTATGCCACCCAAGGTTATCAAAATTTCATATACTTATACGACAAATTTACTCTTGGTAAAATCGTTCTATATTTGGATTGCTTGAAAAGGATGAGTTCAATTCCATTGTATCGTTTTATCCCATTTTCTAGTAGATTTGATAATGTAAAGTTTTACAAATAACGTTTTCCATCATATCTTACTTTATTGTTCTCCAATATCATAATGTATATCATGAATATTGTATCGAATTATAAGCTAAATGTTTTTGTTTTCTATTTTCTCGTAGATTTTCTAATGTAAATCCTTACAAAAAATGTCTTTCCAACGCACGTTACATTATGAAAATATCCCATTTTGTCATTAGATGATAGATGAAAAATATATTGTAGTTTTATATTTTTTAATCAATCTATGTGCTATTGGATATATCTATATATATTTTTTAATTTACCATTTTATTGCTGTACGTTGAAGAGAATATAGAATAAAAAAGCTATTGTTTAAAAAAAATCAGATTCTTATCTATTTTGTGACTGGGGTTTGGTAGTGAGAGTGCTCAGATAATAAAAAAAAAACATTAAATGGGTACTATTATGAAAATACAAGTTGATCTGTATTGATGTATTATACCATTATCAATACCCTTTTCACTGAAAGAGAGTCCAAATGTGTTTCATATATTTTATAATAT
>BQKZ01002914.1:14034-32780 GCA_036244855.1 Temnopleurus reevesii | reverse complement strand
GCCTTATATTATTGGTGGCAAAAATGTCAAGGTGCTGGACAGGGATTTTCTGTCCAGCTGATGAATGAGTCTTGGCGTGTCTGGATTTTTGTTTGGGCACGTTTGATCGATGCATGAATGTAACGTTTTGAAATTGGACAATGATATTTCTTGTCACATTTTGTAAGGAACCCATTTGGACATGGTCAACCCATATTTTGGCAGAATGACATAACTCTCAGTGGTCTGGAACAAATTCAGCCACTATGAATGGAGTTGTACGTTCAGGACATTGGACAGTCTACAAAAGTACCAGTTGGAAAGAAAACGTACATTGTTGAGATAAACTTTGTGGAATAGGACTTGCTGAAATCTCTAGTTTCAAATTTAATAGTTGGGTAGTTAAAAAAAGTTGGATAAATGTTGTCTGGTGTGTATTACGTGAAGAAGATTGTTGAGATAGTTGGAAATACTATATGACAAAGTGACTTGGTTTGAATTGGAAGATTACATTACTTCATGAGAGAATTAGTTGTTATTTGTTCACTTATTCTTAAACAATTCCGGCTAATAGTTTCATTCTGATAGTCAGATTTGCCTGTGTATGAAGTGTGATTGATAAATGGTATTTCTACATCTTAGGAAGATAGCGTTATTGGGAAATTGAACGAAACCATTGTTTGGCTCTTAATCAATCGTTTATTAATAATTTCAAGTTAAATCATATTTTTTAATGTGAGCAGCTGACATTGAAAATAAATTTGCAACGCTAATTACAGGAGTATTTCAGGGATACCCTAAGAACATTTACACCGTGGATTTAGAATAAGTAAAGAAGCAAATTAACTAAATAATGTTAACACGGAAGAAAGAGCATTCTGATGGGAATTTATCAAAGAATGTTTCCCTGATTTGAACAGAGCTTAAAGGTTGACAAAACGGAAGTTTAGCAGGGTATTAAACTAGAGGATTGAAGGATCTTGAGTGTAATACAGACTTTAATGAGTTGATTCTTAACCCATAAATGGTTACTAAAACGGGAGAAGCCATTCTGAAGAATGTTGGTTTATGAGTTTGGCAGAATCTAAAGCTGACAATGTGTGCGGAGAATTCTCGCCTGAAGCAGGAGAGTGCTTGTAAACTGAAAGAAGGGCAGGGAGAGGTTGAAAGGGACAAGAATTTGTGTTTAGAAAGAACACTTGTTATGTAACATTAAGTTTTGTCTGTACATTGCCTGGGTCGATGCCCGACGATATAGTTAAGATATTATCTGATAATTTCAAGTTAAATCATATTTTGAGCGTGAGCTGCTGACATTGAAAATAAGTTTTCAACAATAATTACAGAATTATTTCAGGGGTACCCTAAGAACATTTACACCGTGGATTTAGAATAAGTAAAGAAGCAAATTAACTAAATAATGTTAACACGGAAGAAAGAGCATTCTGATCGGAATTTATCATAAATTGCTTCCCTGATTTGAATAGAGCTTATAGGTTGACGAACCGGAAGTTCTGTACGATATTTAAGTAGAAGATTGATGAATCTTGAGTTTAATGAGATTTTTTAAATCATACATGGTTACTAAAACTGGAAGAAGCCATTCTGAAGAATGTTAGTTTATGTGTTTGGCAGAATCTCAAGCTGACAAAGTGTGCAGAGAATTCTTGCCTGAAGCTTGTAAAATGAAAGAAGGGCAAGGAGAGGTTAAAAGGGTTGAGAATTTGTGTTGAGAAAGAACGCTTGTTATGTAACGTAAAGTTTTGTCCGTGTATTGCCTGGGTCGATGACCGATGGCATAATTAAGATAGAACGCATGTAGATTGATAGGTTCACTCATTTGATCGAAATAAAATAGCAGAACCACTTTTGTTAGATTTTGGTGGATAGTCAGGAGCGCTGAATCTTGAATAATATCTCCATTCAGAATGCAATGAATTAACGCACACTTTAAGGCAAAATTCATTTATACTTATGTAGACATTTGCATTTCATAAATGCAAAAGTTATCATTCTATGCTCAAACTTACACCAGATTTATAAATGAACTTGTAGTTGCTTTCCAGGAAATTGTTCACGTTTGTTAAGAGACAAGATTTGTAAATATGGAAAGAATGTGATAAAGTTCACTGTATTTTCAAGTATTTATATGACATTAGGTAATACGGTCAAGATTTGAAAAAAAATAGTAATGAAATTTGGTTAATTTTATTAAGCATCTTTCACACATTCCTAGCAGCCAAATGTCGAGTTACAAATGAATTTTCCAAAACTATGGATTCAAAATATAAGGAATAACACCTACATTGAAAGTGGAAATTCTTGCGAATTTCAGAAACTGTAGGAAAAGCCATCACTCTATTCAAAGAGCTAAAATGGATGGACATGGAGAATTTCAAGCAACAGAGAACTAAACTTGAAAATTAACATAGAAAATTCATAAAATATGTTAGGAAAATATGTAAATAAGACAATTTCAAACGAAATCAATGTGGCATTATGGTAAATATGACATCAGCAGCAAAATATGCTGCACAGACGTTCAGTAATGCTGTAGGAAAAGCCATCAAGTACTTCAAGGAACTTGAATAGATCATGGATATGAAGAATTTCAAGAAACAGCTGACTTCAAATTGAACATTAACATGGAAAACTCATAAAATAATGTTGGTAAAATGGGAAATAAGAGATATTTAAATGAATTCATATTGCCATAATGGTAAATTCATAAGCCACAGGAAAATATGCTGCAAATACTTAAAGCAAGCCAGTAGGAAATTGCAATAAAGCTTTTCAAGGAACTTGAATGAATGGATATGAAGAATTTCAAACAGCGGACTTCATCCTGAACATCAATAAGTGATCATACATTGTTTCCTTAGAAGACTCTCAAAGCCAACCACATGGCCCGACACAAGCTTGAAATCACAGATGCCTCATTAAATATGGACAGGCATGGATGCAGTGTATTTCTCATCCTGACCCATAGCTACGTTGGATGAATACTTTACCCAGAGTTATGAATGGACATGAAGAATTTTAATCAACAGCCGACCTCATCTTGAACATCGATAATAAAGTGAAAACATTGTTTCCCTGAAAGATTCTCAAAGCAAACCATATGCCCAGACATAAGCTTGAAATTACAGATGCCTCATCAAAGATGGACAGGCATGGTTGCATTGTATTTTTCCTCCTCATCCATAGCTATGTTGGAGGAATACCATTAAAAAAAAAATTAACATCTTAAAAAGAAACCCTGCAGAGTTTGAAATAGGATGATGACATCCTTTCTCAAAACTAATTAGGACACATCCTCACACTGTGCAAAAGTACTGTCATAAAGGTTCTTTAACCTATGTTGTACTTCATCATATATAATGTCAAACATTACTTTAAATTGATTATAGGCTTGTCTTTAACTGTTTCATTAATATCCTCTCGAGTTGTTGGGCTGTCACAAAAAAAAACTATGAAAAGATTATATTTCCTATAATAAAAATGACCATAGACTTGTGTAAAACAATCTTTCAAAACGTGAAAATAACAGCCTGCTAATCCGTAAATGTGTCTGAAATTCAGTTAATTCGCTAAAAATTATGTATGCTAAAGTACTGGCTCTTACAGTATTTTGAAATTGAGGTTTAGTCAATAGCTTCTAATCAATTAATATTGCCAATATGCATGCATGCATTCTTTAAACCTATTCCAGGTATATGTAATACTACATCTAACTTGGTCATAATCTAGTGCAATTGGCAAACAAGCACCAATTGATTATTCCTTTGTTAAAATTTACTTAGCTTCAAAGGATACTTTTTTGATAGAAAATAAAATATCTTCATATCTGAAATGCAGATCCATGAAAAACATACATGAACACACACACACACACACACACACACACACATACACACTTTCACAAACATTTGTATCAAATATGAATCCCCACAGCTATAATACATGTAGTAATAATAATATGGCGCTTAATACGGATGTTTCTAAGCGCACAGTATTCTGATTATGAAAAGATTATCAACCTGAGGCATAAAAAAAAGAGGAGGAAAAACTATTCCCCAAATGGTTGTTGGGATTTTAGAAAACACATTATAAAAACCTTTATAATTGCCTCTCTTGTCTGAAAAAAAAGTGTTCACTGTATGTTCCATTCAAGTTTGGCAACCTCCAAAATGATAGTATTGCTATACGCTTGACACACATCCAATTATAATTCATAGATATACATACCTGCCTATAAAAGTTTGTATTCCTGATAAATATGTTAGATTTTTTTTAAACACATTTTTCTCCACGGAAAACATTTCTATACACTGGCATAAATCATACGGGAATATTTAGAAAGATATCCATACTTTTGCTTTTCTTTTGCGTAAGAAAAAAGAAAATTGTAATGGCCTCTTAACATATTTCTGAATCAGGTGTGATAAAAGCTGTCATCAGGGATATTAAAATGCACATGGCTTTGTTGCACTCTAAAATTATTGGCATCAATTTATGTCCAGATCCCCATCTAGAAGTGCATTTGCAACAAATACGGATTTGCACTGGCAGGTAAGTATAGAGAAGAATAAACATGAATTCTTTTTTTATAGTTTTGAGGTTGATAACGCTTGAGTTGCTAGTATTGTGCTCTTTACATGAAAATAAAAAAAACAGTATTCATAAATATCTAAAAATATGTGTTGCACAGAGCTGCCAATCTTGTGGATTATTCATGAATTAAAAAAAAAAATTTATTCCGCTTTCTCTCATGATAATACATTTGAGTCAGCTGCATATTCTAACTTATAACAGTGTCTTAATATATCTAAGCTGACACATATGANGATCCAAGTTTGGTCAAAATCCGTCCAGCGGTTCTGAACTTATCGCGGTAACAAGGACCGAACGGACGCACGGACGGACACACGGACGGACGGACGGACGGACGGACGGACGGACGGACGGACGGACGGACGGACGCACGGACGCACGGACAACCCGAAAACATAATGCCTCCGGCACCACCTTACGGTGGCGGAGGCATAAAAATTATTCCGCTTTCTCTCATGATAACACATTTGAGTCAGCTGCATATTCTAACTTATAACAGTGTCTTAATATATCTAAGCTGACACATATGACATGAACCCTCATTGGATACATCTGAGAATATGCTTTGTTTCTCTAGGGTTTGGCAATCCTAAATTGTTTTCTATTGCTCTGCACTTGGACACTCATACCATAAGATACATCACACACTACCTTTATTCGTTCTGGGATCTGTAACATAAATGAGATACTATGAATTGAACATTAATTGTATCTCTTTGGTATGCGTTTTGCCATAGAGTTACGATTGATATTTGTTGTAAGTTTAATTGTATCTTCTTCTGTTACATCCCTCATGAGTTTGGCAATTGCTGCTATTGCTTTATACTTAGACTCTGACATCCAGGTTCTTCATTGATCCATAGCCTTCGTTGCTGCTAGCCTCCTCTCCAGGTGTTTCGTGAGAGGCATGATGCAGAGATTAATCCACTCCTGGGTGGAAGACGGATGATAGATTTCACTCAAGGTTTGCTCAGCCATCTTCCTCAGCGCAGAGAGCTTGGCAAGAAGGCTAATGGACGAATGGATAAATAAATTCAATAAAAAGTGCAATTCACGCTTCAACCACTATGATATTTCAATACAATTGTTGTTTCTTCACTGAGCAGGGTTCAACAAGAATTTGAAACAGATTTCCGTAACTTTTCCCTGACTTTTCTTTGACTAAATTGTTGATTTCCATGACTTCCTTCCTGGAACGGTCTCCCAAATCACATCTAGGTCAAGATGGCCATAACCTCCACTCACTGCCATCCATTCCACCCATTATCTCACTCATGCCATCTATATCTATTATCATTCGTATACAAACTATTTCTCCCAGAATTCTATAGAATTCCATGATTTTCCCCGTCTTTTACCCAAATTTTCAAAAACATTCAACTTCCCTGACTTTCTGATTCGGAAGCATCATGTCATGTAACTCTCTCCTCTCAACTAGAGGGTCAGAGTTCAAATAAAACTCATAGCGTTAATTTCCCTCTGCAAGAAATTTATCCACACTGTGCTGCACTCAACCCAGGTGTGAGAATGGGTACCTGGTAGAATATGAATATTATTGAAATCTGTGAGACATTATTTTGAGTAATTCGTGCGCCATGAGCGCCCAACTGAGGCGGAGACCGGCGCTATACAAGAGACCATCATCATCATCATTATCGTTACCAGTGTAGGACAACACTTTTGAAGCTCCCC
Organism: Temnopleurus reevesii; assembly: GCA_036244855.1. Lineage (NCBI taxonomy): Eukaryota > Metazoa > Echinodermata > Echinoidea > Temnopleuroida > Temnopleuridae > Temnopleurus > Temnopleurus reevesii. Next base: position 26,495 of record BQKZ01002914.1, on the reverse strand, counting down.
AGGGAGCTAAAGTAACGAACTATGTGCTATTGTCATATTTCGTTTGACTGGGGTAATAATATTGTTAGAGCACTTTGGACAATATGGGAGAAGCGCCAAACAGGAAATGATATAATTAATATTATTATTTCCCTGACCATAAATTATTCCAGGAATTTTCATGACTGTGGGAACCCTAGTATCTCCAACACCAATTCCTCTCACTTACCTTAGAACCGGTCCCATCTCATCTTCTGAGATCAGCAACGGTGATGAGAACATCTCGGAAGACGACGCCTCCCCATCTTTCTCCAGGAAGGCACTGCAAATTAACACCCCAAATCATGAAAGTTTTAGATTTTACCAATTTGAAAATATAATAAACAAACAAGCAAACAAATACTATTGCAAATTTCTAATACTTTTTTTGTCCTCTTACATCTGTATTTAATTGCATTATAATGAAAAGAAATATACACCAGCATAAAAATTTTGGATTAATTCCACTTGATGATATAAGGACAGAAAGTTATTTATTCAATTCGTCTCCCAATCACATATGGAATACACATATTATCGGAGGGTGGAATTCTGAATCATGTGAAACTGGTCTTTTTATACAGAGGTCAAGCATTCTTTTTGCATTCGGCCAATCAATTTTTTCCACAGCACTGCAATGACACGTTTACAACTCCTGCCCCTGTAATGTAAATGTTTGTGATGGCCTTTCTACTATTTCATTACAGACTTTCAACTATTTTAATTTTTAATTAAAAATACACACCTTTGCTTTGTAAGCTTAAACAAATTCTGACCCTCTTTTGATGACTGAATTTATTACAGATTATTTTTGTATTACAATTATTTCTATTTTGGCAAATACACACCTTTGTTTTGTAAGCTTGAACAAATTCTGACCCTCTTTCGACGACTGAATGGTAGCTAGCTGCCTGGCACACATGTACATCTCACTACCTGGGAACGTCCCCATTGGCGAGCCTAAAGGTACCCTGCATAAAATATTTGTAAAGAAATTGAATTGAGATAGAACTATGCATTGCTTATCATGCATTTTAAATAATAGTTGTGCCAAACTCGTTTGAAATTTATGTTTTTTTAATTCATTACATGCTACACATATGAGGGATCATCGCAATAGACAGGTTTACTTATATATTCACATTTATGTGCGTGGTATTCCATAGACCGGTTGATAACAATAAGACTACAATATTTGGAATCCAGTTTGCATACATTACTTGTTGCTATGTCGAGCAAGCCTCGGGCAAGCTTTCGGGTTGTCAAGAACAACCTTTGTGTTAGAGGTATGCATAAAATTTGCATCTATTAGTTAACCCGCCTATTGACTGATGGATATGACAAAGCTCATTTTCAAAGCATGTATTTGTTCGCTGCTCATTCACTAGGCATTTTCCTGTAGAGCCATCATTTAACACACAGTATATTCATTCGCGATTTTATCGTTCCCAGAGTATGATCCCAGCAGGGACAGGCTATAGATGGAAAAACACACACATATGTTTGGAGAATCCCGATAATCATGTTCTGCATGAACAAACAAATGATACAAAAATAGAATAAAGCAAGATTGGTAGAACTTACTCTGACACAGACATGTTGGTATTTATTTCCAAGTCTAGAAGATCAGGAAATCCTAGCCTCTGTGATACACTATGGTGTAACTCCTCACTGAAATGGCCTGCGCAGGGAATAAAAAAGAAGATACACAAGTAACCAGTCAATACACAATGGAATAAAATAGTTCAAAGAGTGGTAAAATGCACACTGACACAGGAAACATTATGAATTAAATGACATAGAAGTTAGACAAAATAAACAACTTGCCAATTAAACTAAAATTTCAGACTTATCTACACATTAGCAGGTTGTTATTTTCACAATTTTGAAGATTATTGCCCAGAAGTCTATGAGCATTATTATGAGTGGAAATTTTAGCGAATTCACGGTCATGAAATGAGTGAAAATAAAACCCCAGGGAAAGTTTAAGATTTTACAGTAATGTGACCTTTTGAATGGGATTTTGTTTATTTTGTCCATTCTGTCCTTTTATTTGTTCTTTCACATGACTAACATTCATTCTAATTTCTAATACTATGTTTATAAGGATTGAATTGACGAGTCTGCTAATAATGCATTGATAAACCTTACATAAATATCATGAGCTAAAGTTTGAAATATATTTACAGAAAATAAGTCAAAGTTAATGAAAAAAAAGACTTGCCATGTAAGAAAGTTTGAAGGCAAAACGCAAGAGATGGTAGCCCAACTGGTAACAGCTCACACAACACAGTTTCATGGGTGTATCTGCTTGTTAAAATGAGATATGATCACAAATTGAAGACAAGAAGAGCCCAGGCAAGCGTTCGTTCCTAGCAGAATCTAAATCATAAGCAAAATCACAAATTATACAAATGACCTAGAAAGTTATATAACAAAATGTGACCAACTTCATATCAATTTTATAAAGTAGCCTATACTTGTTTCTTTTCCCGACACCCTTTTCAGTGATAAATCATATGAAGCTTTCCTTACTGTATAATCATCATCACCAACAGAAAAGCATGCTACACGTGTTCTGATTTTTCCTTTTTCTTTTATGTGGAATAACAAGGTAGAGAATTTGTTTGTATATTTGACCAACTGTTTACAGCAGATTTGCCAATCTGAAATAATATTCTTTGCCTATTTTGCTAGATGAGTGGTTACACAGTTTTCTATGCATAAGAGTTATCATTTGAAGTGAAAAACATTACTATTTCGTGTCCACATGTTTCCTTGAACAAGATCTAGTACCGAATGATATGAAATTGAGAAAAAGAACAACAAATCAAGACATGTTCAGAAGTATGCCATTGTGTATTTACAAAAAATTTGAAACATACATTTCAATATTATTGAAAGCTATCATCACTGGACGATAATTTTTGAGAGACATATGTATAGGACATGAATTGTATTTTAAAATCATCAATGAAACCTAAAAAATTGTCCCCCCCCCCTCCCCCGGTAGTCAAACAGAATATCATGTAGGGAATATGATTTTGGATGATAGGTCTTCAATATCCTTTTTCACTGACCTCTGCCAACCGGTGAAGACAATCCCTTTTAAATGAAGATGCTTTGGCACGATACGGGCTACAGTACTAGCCCATAGTTCCTGGTTTCGTATGTGCTCCAGCTCTGGCGTCAGAAAGAGAGTAGGCCCAAAAGCACCTTCAACAAAACACAAGCATGTCATTACAATAAATTATTTTGGTCCAAATTCTTACAGATGCTCTGTTGGACAAAAACAGGATCCCTTACACGTATCCCTCCTAGATGAATTACAGGCCAAAGATGAAGAAGATTCACCTAGGCTTTAATTGGCAGCTAAGTACATATATCACACAAATACAGATAGAGTGGAAACTCTGTATAACGAGGTGCTTGGGAACATAAAAAATTTCTATTTTTATTATTAATTTTTTTTTTTTTTTTTTTTTTAAAAATAACAAGTTATAAAGTGCTGGGACCAGATTTTTCATCTCTTTATAGCAAATATGCTGTTATATCAGATCTATTTATATAGCGAGTTTCCACTGTAGCTGAAAGTCACATTCGACTAGCTTCAACTTATATGAGCTGTTCACTCCCTCCCTGGAATGGGAGCGATAGTTTGGAAGAAGACAAGTTTACAGAGGGTGAAAATTAACTGACGAATGGATTGTGTAACTTCAGCGACTTCCACATAATTCTTATGCTCTCATTAACCCTTGAAACTCAATCACTTTGGGTGACGGAGGCATAAAAATACAAAATGCATTCAATCATCATGAAAATGTTCACAAGATATATTACCTTTAAATGCTGAGGCAATCCACACATTCTTGAATGTCTTCCCGTTGAGCTGCCAGACCATTTCTGGCACGTTCATATAAAAGCTGTCTGGCGTATCTAAATAGTTCCACACCATAATGTCTACGAGCTCATGGAGATTAAAATCTATGATGGAAAATTCATGAAACAAGTAACAATAATAATAATAATAATAATAATAATAATAATAATACTAATGCGTCTTATTTACCCAGAGTAGCCGCTTCAATTCATCAAACTTTTCTCCCAACGGGCCATGTAATAACATCTATCTATTATAACAAGGTGTTAGCATTTCCATTTACTAAACAGCCAAATGGATCAAACAAGTAAAATATAGAGATGTATCTTTTCATCAAAAAGCCTGACAATCTCCGATTTGTTTATATAAAAGCTGTCCAATGTATCCAAGTAGTTCTACACCAAAATGTCTACAAGCTCTTGAAAATGGAAATCTAAGGTGATTAATTTCATGAAACAAGATACTAAGCAAATGTATTTACTCAACAACCAAATTATATCAAATTGGTAAATTATAGATATGTATCTTTCCATCAAAATAACAGACAATCTCTGGTGTGTTTATGTAAAAGCTGTTTGATATATCCAAGTATTTCCACACCATAATGTCCACAAGCTCATGGAGATTGAAATCTAAGGTAACAAATTTCATGAAACATTGCGCAAGTATCTAGTTTCGGACAGACAAACGGATGGAAGGACAACCAGAAAATACCTTAACTACATGATAATCAGCCCCTCGGAGCATATCATCCGAAATAATGGGCTGAATGGAGGGGTATCTCTCCTTGAGGTGCTCGAGTACAGCTTGTAGAAACTTATTTCTTGTGAAACTAACACTTGTTATATAGCACTAAATAGAAAGTCTTCGTAATCATCATTCTGCAAGTGTCATGTTCTATCAATCTGACAGTAATGGTTAATTCTGGTTATCTTTAAGGTAAATTTTTTTTTAATAGACAAAAAAAAAAAAAAATTAGGGTCAAAGGGAATGATATTCACCTTTAACTACATGATAATCAGCCCCTCTGAGCATATCATCCCACATAATGGGCTGAAAGGAGGGGTATCTCTCCTTGAAATATTCTAGTACAGCTTTGTAGAAACTGATTTCTTGTCAAACTAACATTTGTAATAGAAAGTCATCAGTAATTTTGCGAGTGGCAAGTCAAATCTATTTGAAGGCAACATTTCATTCTGGTCATCTTCAAAACAAAATTATTTTAAATTTAAAAGAAATATCGTAGAGTCGAAGGAAATGATATACACCTTTAACTATATCAAAATCAGCTCCTCTGAGCATATCATCCCACATAATGGGTCGAATGTTGGGGTATTTCTCCTTGAAGTATTCTAGTACAGCTTTGACATGGCTGAGAAAGAGACATACTGGCTCTCCGTTGAAGCTCTCTTTGATCCTCTTACAGCATTTTGAACACCTTTTCTTCATCCAAACCTGGAGTGGAGAAAATAAAAAGTAAAAATTTGCAAAGTCAAGCAGCTCGAAAAATATGAACTGTATGTGATTAGTCCTTCACAATCAATATTGAATAGAAATAACAATGATAAGATTAACGACGTTGTTTAACATTGCATCACTCCATCACGCAATCAGAAAGATATGTACGGCTTGTTCCATGCCATCAGAAATCAAAAACATTTTACAAATTTTGGGCACTGACACACGGACGGATGGACGGACGGACAACCCAAAAACATAATGCCTCCGGCACCACCTTACGGTGGCTGAGGCATAAAAATTCTCAAACCAAGCTGTTCTGTCCTATCTAAATATATTCAGATAGATGAAAAATCAACAGAGGATCCAAAAATAAAGAAAATTATTCATGCACTAACAAGATATCTATGTACACTGAAATAAAGCATCAGGACGACGCATTAATTCCTGTACAAAGCCTATGGAGGCGACGTTTTAAATTTTTGCTTGTTTCAAGCACTAAACGTTGATTTTAATGCCCAATATTTTCCCAGTTTAGTTCGTATGCACCATCAACCTTTCAGATAACCTCTAGGATCTGGCAGTTGAGAATTTTTTTAATGAAAACAATGTTTAATGGCTTTAAATGATTATGGTGTTTATGTTTCAAATGCCAGCTTTACATTTTATAAGATGAAAAATATATTAAATATTTTTTACAATTTTTGGGGCCCTGTGACCTTCGACCCCTTCACCCCCCCCCACCCCAACTGTACATTAAATGTACTCATTTCATTTTCTATGCTCACAGTGGCACGATAGAAATACTCCATATTGTACGGCAAGCCGCTGTCAACGGCTTTCTAAACAAACGAGGATATATGGGGATCCACCAATGAAACTAGCGCATAATATACCATACGCTAATCTGCATGACCTCTGACCTTGTTTCAAGCAGGTGAACACAAAGTAAAAACTTGCAATGCTTTTCCTATGTATTCCATATATTCCCTTAATTTCCAGTATTTTATTCCATAAAGATATAGGGAAATTTGAAAACTGAAATTTTGTAGTGAGGGTTAAACATACCTCATCAGCCCCTATGTGGAAGTATCTGAGATCAGAGTGTTGCAACATAACCTGATCGATCATGGTCTTCACAAACTTTAGTGAATCTGAAACAAGACAACACAGTCAAAGAAGCTAATAAAGTTTATCAGAAAGGTAAAATAGGCAAAGGGATTTATAGGAAGAGATATTGTTAATATCATTTATTAATTAAAAAAACATGAGCAAATTTTAAACTTTTTACTATTTTGAACTCCTTACTTACTACAAAGAATATGATGATAAACCAAAAGACAAATTAATCTAAACAATTGACACTAGGTTTACCCAAGACTATAACAGGGATTCGGCGAGGGGGGGGGGGGTTAATTACCTCCTTCTCCCCTTCTCCCTTAATTCATAAATTAAAATGAAGGACATTACAATACCAGTTTTTGACAAGACAAATATGTTTATTTTTGTTCTTTTTTGCAAAATACTCAAATTTGTATTTCATTAATAATCTTTTGTGGAGGAACTGAATTTGCTTAAATAGGCAAAAATGGAATGACACATACAATGCAAATTCTATAATAATGTCGAAAACTGTACCCCAAACCATAGGGCATTTTCTCCTCCTGCATGCCCCACATGCAACTCTCTAACCTCACAATATAGGATCATCCAAGATTTCTAACATTTGAGAAATATCATAAAATACCCCTCTTCTTGTAATCATAAGTTCGTTTTAATAAAAGGTTGCAATCTTAACTCTTTGGGGATTTTGTTGATGTTCATCCAGATCTACAAGACTGTATTTCATTACTTTTCTCTATGCATAATGAATCTCAAAACAGGTGCTTCATATGTGTTAATTATTCTTATGGTATCATGAATAAAATGGTTCGCATTGATCACAAAGATAATCCACCCACATCATTTGCATATTTAAGGAATTACTGATAACTATCTCTCACCAAAAGCTGTAATACCATTATTTCATAAAGGGATCTTACTGTCTCAATGCACTACATTTTCTAAACCTACATTTTACTGCAATTCCTTTGATCAAGAGAAGATAGTCCACCCACATGGCTTTAAAAATGGTCCTGCAAAGATTTACAACCATGATTGGAATGGTAATATCCAGTACCCTCCTCCCACAAACAGCTCTTTCCAATCAATTGGAATACTTGAATATGTGAAAAGATTAATATTTGCCAAATCCCACTTTCATCAAGGTGTGAATCATTTGATGGGGAGAGGACTCTCAGCGGATGTTGCAAGAAAGTTAAAATTGTTTGCTAGTTGCACTTGATCGGCACGTGCCAATCAAAGTCAATGTTTCATACACGTCTCGTTAGAAATGCAGATCATGCCCGACTAAAAATCCACATTCTAATTATTTGCAACTGATTTGCAATCAATTGCAACTTTCTAGTAACACCTCCTTATTCTTCCTCAGCAAGATATTTATCCATAAGGTGCTGCACTCAACCCAGGCAAGGTGAATAGCTACCAGCAAGGATTCCTTGAATGCAGTGGGATGAAAAAACAAGCTACTACAAGTCGCTTACTAAGAGAAATGATACTTACACATGGCATTTAATAAAAGTTGTATGAACGACCGCTTCCTAAATGTTGTGTAGCAATGTCGGCTAATATATTAATAGCAATACAAAAAAAAATCAGCTTGAGAGAAGAGATGACATTTACATGTACTTGTACTTACCAGGGTTTGATGGACATAAACTTCTCCTATCATCAGCGTCTTCTCTCATTTGAGAAAACTCTGGATGCTTCAAGACGAACTGAAAAGACAAAGTATCAATTACGTTAATACATACAAAAGATAAACCAAGCCTAATAATCAGATTTTTTCAAAGTTTTTTTTCACTTGAGTTTTATAATATGCGGCTCTCAAAATTTACTAGCAGGGAATGATTTTACTTTTCACAATTGACTTGCAGTTTCAGACACTGAGGAAATATTTTCAAAACTTTACTGTACAGTTCTATGTAATTTAAAAAAAAAGTTGCTAAACAAAGCATACTTTGTATAGCAATCCTGCTATAATGCAGACCGAAGTGTGATGCGAAACCAGGAAAATTATTCTCTGATTATTATTGCACAGTGATAGAATTCACATCTTTAAGTAACAGATAATTCACACTGCTGATATTCATAGGACAAAACTAAAATAAATTATATGGCAAAATGACGAAAGAAATCAAAGTCATTGATGTTGCACTCTACCACATCCTAATTTCTTTTAAACAGGTATGGAAATGGAATGAGAGGGGATGTACTAGTTTTACTGTATTTTTTATCTGTTGCAGTGGATTTAAAGCAGATTGATACCATCAGTATTAGGAATGACAAATGTTCAAACCTTTGTAATCAATCATGTGCCATAATACCACAAACTACAAAACAGCAAATATGTGCATACACATACCTCCCATCCCTTGATGTTTATAAATCAAACAAAAAGAGATGGTCTTTGTTTAAAAAGTGGGAAGAGAGATTTGTTGTAAAATGAGATAACATGAAGAAGTGCCTACCTCTAAATGGCCAAAGGTCTGAATGAGAGGAATATACTCCAAACCAAGACTCTTTGCTGCTTGTTGAAGAGACCCTATTTCTGATAATCTGAAGGATAAAATAAGAATATTTGTATTGATTCCATAATGTTTCATCATAATCTCAACTACAATTTTATGGATTAACAAGAATCAGCATTTTTCAAAGCTAAATGATTCACACCCTTGTCATCTCTGAGGTACAGAAAAGAACTGCCAACTAATGCCAGTAAAGAAACTTAGGAAATAGAAACCATTTTTGTGCATAATCTTAAGATGAAGATCAAACCCAACCTGTAAATATTGTCATCTTTCTGGAGTATTTTCAGGTCCTGTGAGTAGGGGAAGGTGTCCTCGTATTCTACCAGTAATCCTGTCGCACCCCATTCCTTGAACAGGGGAAGTACCTGTTAGAATAGACAGAAAGGGTAGGAGGGGTCAAAGAGGGGGCTTGCCCCATGTCACTGGTGAAGAGTACACTAATCTATTATCAAATAAAATGAATTTTTTTTTTTTTAAAAAAAAAAAAAAAATTCATACTTGGGATGGATATCAATTTGTTTAAAAAAAAAAAATCAGACATTGTGCTTACACAAGCCGACTCCTCGAAAGGCCACTTCAAATAAATTTTGTAATTGATGAAATTTATCCTTCTTGTTTAGGAGTGCAGAATAATCATGGTAAATGTAGCCAGATGCACAAAGGTGATCGTTTTGAGCAATATTTGCCATATCAAGTCTGCATGTCTTGTTCCATTCTCCTCAATTTTACAGATAACTAATATGTTTTAATAAAAAAAAAACTGACTTGAGATGTCTCGCACTCCCTCATCCTCCCCCTCCAAAAGAAAAACAACAAGCAATTTCTGGTCCAACCTTGGTATTCTATCCCCAATACGAAAACTTTTAAAAAATATATAAAAATTAAGAAAAGTTGCAAGAGGCTTTCATTAGAATTGCAACAAACAGGGGAAAATGAATTACTTACCTTCAAAAGATAATCAATTTTGGGCGGAGCACCCTTCAGATCCAGGTGAACCAGTCTAGATAGAAACAGAAGTGAAAAGGATTGATTATCATTACGTGCCTTAAATATTTGTATTCTACCAAATGCTAACTTGCTAACAGTGAATTATTTTACAAACACTTGTATGAAATAAAATATTTCAGAGTGAGATTTAAAACTACACACAAATTTGCAAACAAATCAAAATCATGGAGGTAAATAAAAGGTAACATGACAATTTTCTCTTATCAAAATAATAACTCTAATCCAATCATAATTGATAGTAGGTATGAACTCGTTACGGGTTCACAAAAAAAAAAATATTCTTAAAATCATTTGAACTGCACACATAAAAATATAAAGAATACATCTACTGTTGAAATCATTTCAACAGATTTTTACCTGTGGTATTTTTCTGGAAGAGGAAGGGCCCTTGCTGTAACTCCATAGCCTATAGTCTGTGCTTCCATGTTCAACTAGAAGTCTGGATGAATCCTTCAAAACAAAAAGAAAAATAATATAATAACAATTTGAAGAAATGCAAAATGGGCATGTACTATCACCAACTAAATTTGTATTCCTTCCTTCCTTTTGGTATCCTGCTTTGCTTCACAAAGGGGTTCTTACATCTGTAAATCAGCTCACAATGCATCACACCTTTTTTTTTCTGCAGATTGTAACTGTTTACATCATCAATGAACTACTGTGCGACTGTGCATGAACGATTTCTGCATCCTTTTAAAGAATTGGAGTTCCTTTATTCCCCCCTCCTTGCTCTGTGATTGGCTGCCCTTCACATCCTGTTCTTGCTTTCTCTCCACCTCCTCGTTTAGCTTTTTCTATATACTTGTGTGTTCACTTCATTTCCTTGTCATTTTGCTTATGATTAAGATTCTGCTAGGATCGAAAGCTCAAGCTCTTTTTGACTTCATTTTACTCCAAAGCTCTCCATTATTGGATAAGAAGTTTCAGCAGTTCTCTTAAATATTTATTTCTTTTTAAAGATAAAATTTTATATTTATTTCTTGCTATCTGAAAGCTGAGGGGAAAAAAATGACACTTAATGTAAGTGTAATTTAGGTCTAACTAAATGCTTAAATTCTCTAAAGTCGCTTTTAATCTTGTTTGTGCTTGGTTTATAGGCCAACCTGTGTGTATTTTGGACTTTGTCTGAGGATCTTTGTAGGCTGCCATTAATGTTACACGCCTACTAGTTGCTGAACTCTGGGTCTGCGACAGTTTCTAGGTCAGCCTACTACTTCTCAAGAGCTCCTCATCAGACATATAAACTGGCCTTGGCAAACAAGAAAATTTCATTGTTCCTTGTCAGATTTTGCTGAAGTATTTCTCATCCATAATCTTTAGGATATTTGTAATAACATCAGATTAAAATTGAGTATGATTTTCATTGAATTCATGATTTTTTTCAAGCTGAAAGCTTAGGTGCGCAGATGTTAGACCTCCCATCATACGTGTAAGCCAAGCCCATGCAAGGCTTCAGCCAAGGTCAAAGCTCATCATCATCATCATCATCATCATCATCATCATCATCGATCATCATCTACACATCAAGACTACCATAAATTTTCTTCATCATCCAAAGGCAAAGCTCCATGATAGTCATCATTTTTTCCTTCTTCTTAAATACCAACATCATCACACCATGGCATTGTGGACCTTCCACGTTCTTCATGATCCGTCATCCTCATTGACATGCACATCATGGTCATCATCATCAATCATCATCATCATCATCATCATCATCATCGGCATCATCATCACATCATCATCATCATCATCACCATCGGCATCATCATCGGCACCATCATCATCATCATCATCATCATCATCATCATCGTAATCATCATCATCATCATCATCATCATCATCATCATCATCATCATCATCATCATCTTCTTCTTCTTCTTCCTCCGCTCTTTCCATTCCAGAGATCAGCTTTTGGCAAGCCTTTTCGGCTTTTGAACTGCAAAAATAAGAGGGGTGTATATATTTTATCTACAATGACATGTTCCTGGTCAGATTTTGCTGAGATATTTCTCACACATAATCTTAAGTTTTTAAGGATATTTGTGATCATATCAGATTAATATTGAATAGGATATTCATTGACTTCATGCTTTTTCTTACTCTGCAGTAGGCTAGGCCTATGCGGAGAAACTCTACGTTAGACCTCCCATCATATAGGCATGGTTGTTGGATAGAAGCAATGCATTTACATTATAAAGCGGAAAGACTGCAGATGACACATCATCATCATCATCATCATGTCATGATCATCATCTCTCTCTTGTGTCCTTCTCCTTCGGCCTCGCCGAGTCTGAGTGAGATCGGACTTGGTCTCGGAGATCGTCGGCAACCCATGCCGCTTCTGCACTGGCACTGGCACTGTTCTATCATCATCATCATCATCAACCACAAGCCTTTAACTTTAATTAAAGATATATTCTGGTATTTGTTAAAAAAATAAAATA
>BQKZ01002914.1:0-13554 GCA_036244855.1 Temnopleurus reevesii | reverse complement strand
CATAATTTCGCTTTTAACCGGTTTGAGGTTATCATATTAGTTTTCCCTTGTCTACACAAGTCACGTTGTGCTTTGTTTGTAACATAAGATTATTTTAATCATTCATCACATCATCACATCACATCACATCTGGTACGGAATATTCATTTTTGCAAATTGAAGTTCTTTGCAAGTACTCGATATTCGCTTTAAGAAACACAGGCCCAGTTTCTTCTTCCTCTTTAGATATCTCAGGGAGAGGTTAGTTTAAAACAAACTAATGAACATTTAAAAAAGTTATAAGTCATCACAGATTACGTGCGTAGGCGTAGCCGCTAGCCGGGCCGTGGGAGGGGGCAGACTGAGTGAGGGTCCGCTGAAAGAAAAAAAAATTAAAGGCTGTGTATACCGCCACACGCGTGTGGCTGTATACACAGCCTTGTCTCTCGGATACAGCCACACGCTTTGAGAAATCAAAATGCTTATATCTCATGAATGGAGTGATGTAAAATCATGAAAATACTTTAGAAATTTCTATTGAAATAATATTTATGCATAAACCCTGTCAAAACTCCAAAATAAATCCCCAAAACGAAAATAAAAATATGAGGTTTTTAGTTTCTCAAACGATGTCTGGGATGAAAGACTATATAGCCCCATTCACTTTGTACATACACGCGTGTGGCTGTATACACTGCCAAAATTAAACCGTGACGGGAGTCTTCTTCTTCTTCTTCTTCCTGTAGTGTGCAGGACCTCATAGGAGTATTGTCGCACAACATTGGTTGGTTGTATTTCTTGCTAACATGATTTGATAAAGTATTTACAATATTTACAGATCTTCTCGTGAGTCATCTTTCACTTCAGTTTCATGTTAACTTGTGACTTGTTTCAACTTACCAAAAGTCCAACTCAAAAAGCTCAGCGAGAAACAAGAATAAGATAAATTTATCTCTTCAGACAAGCCTTTCTTCAGAGTTGGAGTGAACGTCAGTCAAAAAAGTGATTGCTCTCTCAAAACCTATTTGTTCGCTCGATCATCCTTAATTTGTTGTGACTTGAGACTTTTCTGCAATAAATTTGTGCGTATAACGTGCGCAGACGACATCGACACATGAAGCTTGTTTACAAATAACAGACTGGTATCATTTTTTCATACACGGTATAACCACAGATAACGCACTTAGAACGGAGTCTCGCACAGTCCATTAAAGTGAGACGTGGTATATGGCTGAAAATTAGATCCACCCCGGAATTAATTCAGTCAACCGAAGCGAAGTAAAGGATCTGTCGAGTCGTCCAACTAGCTCGGATCACGATTATAAATATTTTCTTCTCGTATTGGCATCGGTCACCAAAATGGGGAATCCGAGCGATCAAATTATACTGGCCACTGCTGGCTATGACCAAACAATTCGCTTTTGGCATGCACACACGGGAATTTGCCACAGGACTGTTCAGCATCAAGAATCTGTGAGTTTGTACTGTAGCGTATGGGAAGTTTCATTAAGGTTATTCCCGGTCACTAAATTGGGTGGGCGGATGTTCGATCATTAAGTTCCGAACAGTTAGACAACAAACCGAATTCTGATCAAAATCTAGTGTTTTTTGCATAAATTATGTGCTAAGTGTGACAATTAAAAAGTATGTAGATCTGAAATATTTCTATCAGTTAATGAAATGAATAATTCATAAAGTTGAACTTGATATATTAAGGCTGTGTATATGATGGGGTAACAATAAGTCGTATCCTTTTTCTAGAGCATTTTTGGATCGTGGTACTTAGCACAATATATCTCCTAAAATACAAAATTATTTTTTAAAATCTTGGCACGAAATGAAACTAGATATTTCAGGCTTCAAATATTTTCCAAAATGAAATTAATCCACGAAAGAATCACGGAGATATCACGATATCACTCCATGCTGGAAAATGGCGAGAATTGTCAACAAATTGTGTCACATAAATTCGTAGGCCCCGTTTTGAACAAGATTTACCATAAAATTGCTTCCATCTAAGATGCAAAATTTACAGTGGCTTGACCACAAAATATCAAGGAATCGAATGGTAGGCTATGTCTGCTTACTTACAAATTTGATGATTTCTGTTGGTAAATGGGAAGGATTCACTTCAGTGTCGCAAGACCCGTGTTTTTCTGCAAATGCAAGCAAATCTGCCGATCTTTTGGCAATATTTTCATTGTTTTGGGTCCTTTTGCTAAGAAAATTTCCAATTTAGGCAAATAAACAACGCTCTTTACGATGGTGATGTCAGATTTGCAATATTTCATCGATTTTGTAGATATTCATAAGATGTACGAATTAATATGATGCGCGAAATAATGTGACAGCACCATACCGCCACACGCGTGTGGCTGTATCCAAACCCTTGTCTCTCGGATACAGCCACACGTTTTGAGAAATTAAAATGCTTATATCTAATGAATGAAGTGATTTGAAATCATGAAAATACTTTGTAAATTTCTAATGAAATAATATTTAAGCATAAACCCTGTCAAAACTCCCAAATAAATCCCAGAAACGAAAATAAAAATATGAGGTTTTTAGTTTTTCAAACGGTGTCTGAAATGAAAGACTATATCCCCCTATTCACTTTGTACATACACGCGTGTGGCTGTATACACTGCCTATATTGATAACTAAGTTAAGATAATGGAAGTCACTATAAATAGTATAATTATAAAGGCAAGCACCTTATTTCTGAGCAAATATAGAACAGTAAAATATATCATTCAATCACTGTAATTGGTATCACTCGGAGAATATTCTGAAGATTATGAAGATATGAATATTGAACAGAAAAAAGTAAAAAATCGTCTACGAGGAACAGTTTCCGACAACGTCTTTCAAACTGTAGTAGTTTTTGGAACACATTTAAGGGCACGCACTGCTCTTTGCCGGTCAAATACACAATAATTATCAACTTTTATTGCTATATTTTTTACTTCCTAATGTCATATAAATTCTAAAGATTAATATGAAATAGTATAAAATCATTGGTATTAAAGAAAACTTACGATTTTGTGCTCAATTCTTGACTGCATTAGCAAAAAATTATGTTCGGAAAGGCTTCCTTAGTCCCGTGCATAGACGAGCTACAGAGTTTTTCTAGCGCGTATTTGCCATAGATAAAACGCGCATTTTGAATGCGTGCCTGATGATGATGAATTTATATTTAAAGGCGTTTCTCATTCAATTCTGAATATTTACGCCTTTTTATTATGCGTGCCTTTATATGAGCGGACCATTATAAGCCAATTATTCAAAGTTTTCAAACTCTTAATTTTTATTGAATGTGATGATCTATACTTAGCCTGATGAGTGATGAGGATATGATTTGTTTTGACTAAGTTATACCACCTAACGTTGGGCGACGTGAAGGAATGATACTTCAAAATATCAATCCTTGCTTTTCATTCTTACGTTAAAGAGGAACTACAGTCAGACATTAAATTGCTATCATTAAATGAAGAAAAATATTAGATGAACAAACAGTGAAATTTTGAGCAAAATCGGACAATCCATTCAAAAGTTATGATTTTTTCAAAGTTTTGATTTACACCCCTCATGTCATGGTCTCCTTAAATTGGCAAACGTACAAGCGCAAAATGGCTGCCAACATGGAGAATTCTCCATTCGCTTTGTACTCCAAATTTCACATTTTCCTCTTTTTCCAGAAAAGTGGACAAAATTGTGTTTCTTCGCAGTTAAATATATTATAGCCACATCAATTCTGCAAGCATTCCAGAAAGAATGATGTTGATTCCTCTTTTGAAATATGATATTGATCCATTTTCAATAAATTTAAATACAAAGTGAATGAGGAGTTCTCCATGTATGACATCATAGATCATGCTAATTAGCTATACGCATGCCAATTTAAGGATGCTCAGCATAGGTGGAAATAATAACTTTGAAAATCTATAACTTTTGAACGGATTATCCGATTTTGCTCAAATTATCACAGTTTGTTCATCTGATTTTTCTTCATTTACTGACCGAACATAATTGTCTGGGTGTAATTCCCCTTTAAATATGAATCCCAACTCTCTGTGATACATAAACCTAAGTTAGTCAAAGCTGACAGAGAATATTTATCTGATTCACAATAGAAAAAAAATCAGCAATTCTGGATCTTAGAGGCCTGAAATTATTAGGGCTTGAAACGGTCCCCAAATGCCATCTCCACTTTCCAGTAATTTAGGTCCATAGCAAAGGCCAAAGGATCTTGAACTTGAAGAGAGGCCTTTTCCCCATTATTTAGATATTTAATGTGAGGCCCTTTGCTCTATATGTATATGTTTTTTCTCGAGGGGGGAGGGGGTGTTGTTCCCTGTCTCCTGTTGTTTTTACCATAGAAATCTACCCTAATATTAATAAGAAATTAGGATACTGTCTTGATATGATTTGATTTTGCATATAAATATGGATGGTGATAGGGATCAAACAAATTATCTCACATTGCGTCTCCTACATTACATGTCTCTGAATCCTATAGTATGTAGTTTTTAGACCAGTTTTATTCGCATCATTTCTTTAAGTTCTTCAATGATATTTTATATTGTAATTTAGATGTTCTTGATGTTAGAATATTTTTGTTTCTTATTCTTTTCTTCCTTATTTTTAGCAAGTGAATCATTTGGAAATCACTCCAGACAGGAGCCTATTAGCTGCTGCAGGTTCGTAAATGAATAACTATTTTCTTGTTTAGTGACAGAATTACAAAGCACCAAACACTTGCTGCACTGTGTCTGCCAACCTGTATGTAAATGTAATACATTCTGAAGTCTGAAGTGGACTGTACAACGACAGAAGAAGAACTTCTCATATTAGACTGTTGGAAGGGACAATATTTTGTTTTCATGATCAATGAAATCACATTGACTCCCAGAATTAAAAGCTTATTACATTTACAATGCTATGTTCTAATTGTAAAGTTGGGCCCCACAAAATTGATGAATTTCTGAAAAATATGAGAATGTCTACTTAAATGGGCTGAAATCATTAGAATACCCATTTGATATGAAGGATATGCATGTATCTTGGGACTAGTGTAAATAGTTATTAACTCATGAACTTGGAGTACAGTGTGACAAATTTTCCCTGAATTTGGTACAATTTTGAGCTGACACTTTCAATTTATCCATCATGCAGTATGGATATTACCAATACCATTGATCTTTATTTATTTTATCTATATCACTGAAACTTTGAAAATTCATAACCTCTCAATGGATTATCAGAATTTGCTCAAATTATCCTAGGGTTTTTCTTTTTTCTTTATTCACTAACATTTCCAAGGGTAAGTTCCCTCTTGAATGTTTCTTTTAATTGTTGTCTTGTCCGGTTCAGTTCAGTTCAATTCATGTTTATTTCATCTCCATATGAAATCATATAACAAAAACAATTTATACAAAACAATGTTGATACAAAATAATACAATGGTATTTTCCAACAAATCAAGGAAATGTGTAAAAGAAATTCATAACATAATGTGAACATGAATATATTTGCATCCATTCTCATTATCTTTAGGTTATCAGCATATAAGGATGTACGACATCAACTCCGGAGACACAACGCCGATCATCAACTACGAGGGTATCCCGAAGAATGTCACATCAGTCGGGTTTCAGGAGGAGGGCAAATGGATGTTCACGGGTGGAGAGGATTGCACTGCGCGAATATGGGACCTAAGGTGGGTTCATTCAAGTGCATCCAGGGTTGTTTTTCATACCTGAGAACAACTGGTGACACTTTCCCAGGTGTGATTCAGTGCCATGAATAGGTTATTAGGAGTTTTGTAAAGTCTTGCATATCTTTACGAAGAGCTTTATGAAATACAACACTTGGCACAACTCTACAAACAACTGGTGACCCTTTCTCACTCTTGATTCAGCAGAATGGGAAGGATTATTTTTTTGAGCAGAAAAGGTCACCAATCGTTGCGTAAAGTCTTGCATATCTCTACAAACGGCTTTATGAAACACAATTCCAGGTGGTATTTCATAGAGTTGTTTGTAGATCTCTGCACGACTCTATGAATGACTGGTGACCCTTTCTCGGGTGTGATTCAGTGCCAGTGGTTATCATTGAATGCAGGGAAGGGTCACCAGTCATTGCGTTAAGTCTTGCATATCTCTACAAACAGCTTTATGAAACACAATTCCAGGTGGTATTTCATAGAGTTGTTTGTAGATCAGTGCACGATTCTATGAACAACTGGTGACCTTTTCGCAGGTGTGATTCGGTGCCAGTGATTATCATTGAGTGCAGGAAAGGGTCACCAGTTATCTTTTTGGTTCATGTGTACTTATATGAAAAGTTTTATGAAGTACAACCCTGAGTTGTGTTTCATTGAGCTGTTTTACTTCTATGTATGATTTTACTATAACTGCCAACTATTACTAATTTTTAGTAATCATTCCGAATTATGGCCTCAGATTTGTCAAGCACCATGCATTTCAATGTAGGATATGAGAAGATAACAACTTTAGAACATGGTTATTACTCATTTTTATTGACTCATGATGGCAGCAATTTACGAACGACTGGTGACCCTTTCTCAAATGTGATTCAGCACGAGGGGAAGGTTCATTGTTGAGTAAAGGAAAGGTCACCAGTCGTTAGTAGAGTCTTGTGTACTTGTACTTCTACGAAAAGCGCAATCCTTGGTTGTGTTTCATTAAGCTGTTTGTAATTCTATGTATTACTCTACGAAGGACTGTTGACCATTTCTCAGACGATGCGATTCAGCACTAGGGGTTATTGTTGAGAGCAGGAAAGGGTCACCAGTCATTAGAAGAGTTGTGTGTACTTCTACGAAAAGCTTTATGTAACAACGCTGGGTTGTGTTTTATAGATTTGTTTGTAGATCTATGCATGACTCTACGAATAACTGGTGACCCTTTCTCGGGTGTAATTCAGTGCCAGTGGTTATCATTGAGCGCAGGAAGGGTTCACCAGTCGTTAGTAGAGTCTTTTCCTTGAAATGCAAGGGAGAGTGCTTAAAGGTGACTGGTAAAGTTAGTGTTAAAGTGGTAAAGTTAGGCACTATAAGAACATATTTTTCATTATTTTCACTATCATTTATTTCCATTTCTCAACAGAGCACACAACTTGCACTGCCAGAAGATTTTTCAGGTCAATGCTCCAGTCAACTGTGCTTGTCTACATCCAAACCAAGTGAGTCGCAGTATCTTTTTTTTCTCCTTTATTTACTATTGATTAGGAGAAGTAATTTTTCTTCTTACAATTTTATTTCCCAAACAAAGGTTTAATTACTAATTGGCCAATTTTTGTCTAAATATTCAGAATTTAATTAAAAACACTGTACTACCCTATTTCAGACTCTTTCCTGGAAGATGAAAATTCATGCATTATTAAATTTCTAGTGAACCTAGTTGCATGGTTAACAATTGAATTACAATGCTTAGAATTCAGTTTGCCTGTTGGTATGGCAGGCAAGCATATGGCAAGCTTTCAAATTGTCAAGAACAACCTTTCTGTTAAAAGTATGCTGTTTAGAATATTGGCCTATTACCCCAGAGTGTCTTTTGAATGAAACTTATAATTGGTGACAGCTTTTTTGATAATGGTAAGTTCTTTTGAATCCTTGATGCTGATTGGCTGTCGCGCTCTGTTGTATAAATGTAAGGTCTATGCAACAAGCCCATTGTTACCTACATGTAGTATGAGAACATTCTATACAATGTGTGAAAATGTCATATTCGCCAACTCCATAATAATTTTAGCCATATCATCCATCTTACTGATATTCTTGAAACACTGGTGCAAGCTTCCAAACAATGAAAGACATTCACAGATTTCTCAACCATTGTGAATTTGGAGGAAAGAATATGAATTTTGGGCAATAATGAGAGAGTTTAAAGATGATGTTGATAGAGTTTTCCTATTTTTTCCTAATAATTCTACTACACATTTTTGTGTGGAATGTGATTTCTTTCCTCTTTTTTATAGCCAAATCATTAAGTTCAGTTACACACGTATATGGGTTGGGAGCGCTGCATTCAAGATTTGAAAAAGCATTTAAAATTCAAGATTCTTTAATTTAACTCGACCAATGAGAGAAAAAAATCTCTTGCATTAAAATTACCTTAGATTGATATGCATCCCTTACCACATTTTCATTTATGTCACGAAACACGAGTTTGAAAAAGTCAGAAAGTTCCTTAGACTTTTTTAGAATGTTCATGTGTTGTATGCTTTATTTGATGAAATATTATTGTCATTAATTTTGTGTATTTTTCTATTATTCCTTGTTAGGGAGAGTTGATTGTTGGAGATCAGAGTGGAACTGTTCATATATGGGATTTAAGAAGTTGTCACAATGAACAATTGGTAAGTAAAGACATAGACCCTTTGATACACTCCTGTAGATATAGATGTCTTAGAGCATATCAAAGAACATGTAATATTGATTTACTAGTTTTCAAGAAATAATTATATTTACTCAGTTCGAAGGGAAATGAAACACTAGAAATAGTGTGCGCTTGGTAGGTGGAGAAAAATACAATGAACAAATTGACAATATTTGAGCTAAATCCAATAGACCATTTGTGCCGGATCAGTAGTTACCATTAAAAGAGTTTCAGGGATGTCTTCTTATTAGGAATAGGATCCGTGAATTAGCAACTTCGGTAGTATCTGAGACACATTAATGGACAACTCACCATTTCCTTTTCGTGTGAATAAGAAAAAGAGGATAATTATAACATCATGATTCCATACAAATTCCTGCAGTATTGATAAGGACAGGTTGTACTTAATGGAAAAACAAATATTTTGTCTACTTTTCTGAAGAAAAAAAATGTTCAATAACTTCAATTTCATGTACATGTAAATGAATTGTTTAAACGATCTATTCAACATAGTATCCCCCCATCAATCGTAAAAGAGCATTGAAATACAATACAGTCAAACATCGTTATAAAGAGCACTGATATAACGAGCTCTCGTTAAAACAGGTAATTTTCCTAGTCCCATCTCTTTCTATTTTATTGTATTTTAGCCCTGATATAACCAGGTTTCAATATAAAGAGGTAATTTCTCTGGTCCCATTGACCAGAGTATATCGAGGTTAGACTGTACTTCGATTCAGATAACAGATAACATATTCATATTACTTTCTACATTTTTGTAGGTTCCGGAGCAGAATTCCTCAATCCAATCCATTGCTGTTGACCCAGAGGCGACCCACATGGCCGCCGTCAACAATAAGGGTAACTGCTATGTCTGGAGAATAACGCAAGGTCAAGGTGATGGCGCCCTCTCTCAGCTGCATCCAAAGACGAAGATTCCCGCTCACAAAAAGTATGCGCTGAAATGCAAGTTCAGCCCAGACTGCACGTGAGTTGAAACACATTCATGTTTGATCTCAAAAAGTGGATAATGTGAGACCAGATTTATTTTCAATCAGAAATGTTCGAAATTGTGTGCAGTGAATCACCTAGTATTGACATTAAAGTCCTATGTGGTGTCGCTCAAAAGTTGCAATTGATCGCAAGTTGCAGTTGATCGGAACAGGCCAATCAAAATCATTGTTTCTAGTGCATTTTATTAAATGCACATACCGTGCGCGAATGAAAACGTGTGTTACAATTGGCAAAGTTGCAGTTGATTTGCAGTTCATTTTGAGCAACACCCCCCTAGTCACATATATGATGGAGGTGTTGTGGTCAAGTGATTATGTCCTTGAACTTCAATCACAGCATCCCGGGTTAATTTCTCTTCAGCACTTATTTCCTTTGGCAAGAAATTTATCCACACTAGCCACTTGCCCTGGGAGGAAACAACCATCCTGTAGTTTGGTTTAACAGTGCGCTCCTAATAGGCAATTTGCTACGAATTCAATGACAGAGTAATAATAATATGAGCACTTTGGTCAGTTTCGATAGAGTCTGGTGAAGTGCTGTTAAAAAACCCACATATTATCATTTTTATTATTATACGCCCCAGAATACTCCCATTCAACTGAATCGTTCATCCATTAGAGTCCTCTGAGACCTGCTTAGCTGCTAATGGGTCATCCTACAGGATGTGGTAGAAACACTTTGGAGGGTTTTTTTTAACTTAAAACATCTAAAAAAGAAAAAACACACACAATTGCAATAGAGTTTTGAGAGAGATCCTAGTAATCAACGACAGTTGCCTCTTACAGAGTGTTTAATCTTTATGATGTTTTTATCTCATTACTTGCCACCACTTCATGAGATAAATCAGTTTGTATCTGGAGGACGTCTGATTTCTCCCTCATGCAGAGTTATCAAATTTGAAAGTGAGAGCATTCTCAAAAAAATTGCAACAACTAAAATGGCACTTTTTGAGAGATTCTAGCAATCAGAGACACCAGCTGCTTATGGAATGTTATAATTTTTGGAATATTTTGTCTCAAACAGGTTACTTGCCACCACATCAGGAGATAAATCGGTTCGTATCTGGAGGACGGCCGACTTTACACTTATGCAGACGTTGAGTGTCGACATGCAACAGTGGGTGTGGGACTGTGCATTCTCATCGGACTCACAATATGTAGTCACAGGTAGGTTTATACATAGTGTATCAAAAAGTCTTCATTTAGAAAAAATTATCAACTGTCATATCCTAAATGCTAACTAAATTGTTGATAGTGTTCATATGGTAAACTGTGAAAATATTAGGGTTAAGAATCAATGTTTAGTGCTCCAACAAATCTAAAATTTAAAATATAGTAATGAAATGTCTGTGATACACTCTATTCAATTTTTATAGATATCGTGATAGTGCTTATATATGGCTTCCTTCTGTTTTGCATTTTTGTTATTCTTACATTGATCAGTCTTCAGAATGTTATAATAAAGGGTCACACAGCTTGATTTGATAATTATCTAATTAACATCTGTGACAATGTCTTTAAAGAACCCCATTTTCTTTGAAGAAGAGAGCTGATAATTTTTCCTAGAAAAGTAGTTACCTAATTTAATTCTGCAATTCATCAATGTGTCGGGGTTGTCTTTAAACTTTGCTCACTCAATCAATCTATCAAGAAAGCATGTTGTATTGAAATTTGTACAATTTCAGCAAGTCTGCTTTACTTTAGTATTCTTTCTTGTTATAAATGACAATTCTGGGCAGTGTTTCACCAAGTTACAAAAGACTTTAAGAACGACTTTCTACATGACTGGTATCAATTCTTGTACTAAATGATCAAGAATCTTACATGTATCACACTCATTAACATACTTCAGTCTTTCTTAAAGTTGTTTGTGGCTTTAAGAATGATTTGGTGAAACACCACATTGGTGTATGATAAACACATTTGTATTGATTCCAACCACTTCTTATCTGCACTAAAACTTGAAATTAACTTTTAACTTTGACTCATATCAATTTTTTTTTTGCAGCTTCATCTGATAGAACAGCTAGATTATGGAGCATAGCAGAAGGAGAAGTCAAAAGAGAATTCAATGGACATCAGAAGGCTATTACATCATTGGCTTTCTGTGATAACATCACAACATAGACTCCTAAACACCAGAACCTTCACTCATGCTATGACAGCATATATATAATGAAATAAGAATTCAGTGAACGTAGAGAAACTATCGCACTGATAGCTAGTCTTGTATATTCATCTGATCGGACAGCTAGATTATGGAGCATAGCGGAAGTGGAGGTCAAAAGAGAATTCAATGGACATCAGAAGGCTATTACATCATTGGCTTTCTGTGATAACATCACAACATAGACTGTAGATTATGTGTGATTTTGGAGCAGTTCATTGGGTGTGAAACGTATATGAAACTATAGTGAAAGAAAAATTCAATGGACAGACGAAGGCTATCGCATAGCAAGCTTTCTCTTTCAGCTTCTTCTGAATGGGCAGATATGGCAGAAGAAAAGGACAGGTCGAACAAGAATTCAACGAACATCACAAGGCTCATATATTTCAAGCTTTCTGTGGTAGTAATAATAATAATCGTGGCTGCTTGTAGAGCGCACAGGTCCACCTTATCGGTGCTCACAGAGCTGAAAGCTTTACACTCACTATTATCCGGTTTTAGCTGGCAACAATTAAGGCGCTCTGCATTATAAGGAATTTCTTCCTGCGTCCCCATTTACCTCACCTGGTTTGAGTACAGCGCAACATAAAGATTTGCGATTAATTGCTAATCTGATCGCGATTGATATCAATTGCAAGTCTATGGCAAATCATGTACTAAAGTTTGCAATTGATCGCAAAATCCAATAACGATTAATCGCAAACCTTTATGTTACGGGGCCCTGATTTGAGTACAGCGCAATGTGAATAAATTTCTTGTCAAAGGAAATTAATATCATGGGTGAAAATACTACAACATGGCCTGTAGATTACCGGCAATCTAGACGCTGTTGATATAGCAACATTCATATGGCATGTAATAAGCTCACTCTCTTTGTTTCGTCTGATTGAACAAGATTATGGAGCATAGCGGAAAGGTCAAGTGAGAATTCAACAGACATCACGACATTGATAACATTACAACATTGATTCGTGGCCACTATCACCCTAAGCACTGATATACTCTATTGAAAGAAAAATTCAGTTGATGTAGGAAAGCTATCACACTGCTCGCTTCTCTTTTGATTTTTACTTGAAATCACCCTATTATGCTAACAATTCTGTAAGAATATTGTGTAAATTATATATATTTATGTGGTTACGAACCTGAATGTTATGGTGCAATTTTTGTTCATTGATCTTATAAAAAGAAATGATTCAGAACTCATAGAGGTACTGAAACAACATTTAGATATTGAAAAACAAGAAAATTTGTTTTTGTCCAGCCCTATTTCTAAACAATGAATTCAATGTATATTGTTGATAATGAATATGGTATTATACAAAAAAGAGTTTCTACAATCACAAAACCTAGATTACACTGTACACCTGGGCTGTGTTTCATAGAGCTGATTGTAGAGTTACTGTATGAACGGCATTATGTATTACTGGTGCTCCTCTTTCAGGGGCTAACTCAATGACATACAGGTTATCATCGAGTGTAGGAAAGGATCACCAGTCATGCATTACTCTATCAACAGCTGTATGAAACACAACCCACAATCGAGTAGCAACTGGAGTTGTGTAGAAAAGTTTTACTACTCGCTATACGCTAAGATGAAGCATAATTGCTGTTTCTAATGCATGATCAATATGAAATGACTCTGAACATGTTCATAGTTTTCTTAGTAGAATCGTCATCTTGAGATCATAAGGATTACGTATGTACCAAAGTTATAATTATAGCCCCAGCAGAATGGATATTGTTGCAAGATGAAAAGAAGAAGTGGTTTCGGGCGGTTCAGTGAGTAATAGGAGGGGCGATTTCAGGCGGTTTAGATATGAAATCAACAAAGGCAGTTCCATTTGTCACAGAATGGGGTCAGATGTTAGGACAAGAAAGAAAAAAATTACTTCTTCTTCACTCCCTAAAGGAAGATTGCCAAAGGCCTTATAAGCACAAGAGTGTGCAGTAAAAGGATCCAGGCAACTTAGACCCCTTAGACCCCCTCCCC
>BQKZ01002913.1:54815-65509 GCA_036244855.1 Temnopleurus reevesii | reverse complement strand
ATAGTTCCACAAGGAGCAGGTTCAAAATCTGATAGTGTGTGGCTTTCCCATTGGAGTCGATTAACATCTGTTATGCAATTCAGTGGAAACTCGATATAAAGAGATCTGATATAACGAAAGATCTGCTATAAAGCGGTAAAAAATCTGGTCCCAGCACTTTCTAACGTATTGTTTTTTAACTCTGCTATAAAGAGATTTCTGCTGTAACAAGGTATTTTTGATGGTCCAAAACACCTTGTTATACTGATTTTTCACTGTATTAGCATTATTTCTGTACTCCAATATGTACTGAGAAGTACATTCAATGAACTGTGCGAATTGCTACAATATACTTACAAAGCCAATAATATGTTAAAGAAGGCACTAAATATTCTAACAGCAACCAGTACTAGATTACACTTTATGATCTCTCTGAAGTGATATATCTTGCATTGAAAAGTTTATATCGGACTTGGAGGGTGTTGTTCAAGTTGCAGTTGATCCGAAAGTGCCAACCAAAATCATTGTTTCATGCACGTCTTGTTAAATGCGCATACTGTGCGCGAATGAAAATGCGCATTTGCAAAATTGCAGTTGATTTGCAGTTGATTTTGAACAACACCCTCTTGGTGAACGTGCAACAAAGCTATGGAAAATTTGAATTTAAAAGGTCTCTAGATTGAAATTTGCTTTTAAAAATCTGACAGTTGAAAGTCTAACTGTAGAGTACTATACTATGCATTTTATTTCTGCTGCATCTTAATGTACAAACCAGTACATAAATCTTAAGTGATCATAATTATTCATGAAAATGTGTGTAGTTTTATAAATGAAAATACTTTTTACTATGTTTTCTATTGCAGAAATAATAGCTCATGTTGATGCTTATAAATGTAAATACAGTGTCAAGTGGATTATAGTCGGAATATTTTTGTCCCGAGAATTTATATGGAAGAGAAATTATCATTTGCTTTATTAGTCCATCTACACAGAACATAGATGATTTATTTTGTTACTCAAGAAAATGTTGATAGGAAGAATTCGGGTATTTACAAATCTATTTAAAGACATCCTTTATATTCTGCCTTCTATTAGTCTTTGATTTAGGGCAACATAAACGTTTTATTTTACATAATGTGGTGATGTTCACTTTTCCCAAAACTTGAAAATTAAAAAAAGAAAGAAAAGGTCTATTTTTTAAAGTGAGATTTGTTCCTTTGAACTCTATTGGTCAATACGGTTTATTAATCGGGGCACTTGGCATTATATTCCTAGGGATTTCTGTCATAAAATGACTTTGCTAAAAGGAAAATATTAAAATTGTATGAAAGCAATAATTGTTACATCTATACAGGATTGCCATTGTTCTGTCAAAATCCACTTCTTTTATGATTTATGATTTATGTCAGTTATTTCTCGACCAACCAAATACCATTGTGCATCAACATTCATCCGAGGACAATCTTTACTATCAACTAGCATAAATTTGAGAATAGGCCAATGGATTCGCAGATCTGTAAACTGGGGGATCTTTGTGAATCAACAGGTAAAAACAAGATTAGGAATATGTCTCGTTACTTTATGGGTAAAAGTAAATGCTGATGGATTAGGACAGGAAACCGGTTTGATGTACATGTTTCCTGTTCCAAGTTGGTTTTGGGCACTCATAAACTGTAAGTATCCTCTCGAGGCCAAGAAAATAAAACTTTTTATCCAACAAGTTTTCTAATTTTCAAAACTAGGGACTGTCAATTTTTATATACTCTGATGTGGAAAGCCAATAAGTGTGAAATTTTCAAAGTGCGTTATTAGGCTTTATTTTTTATCAATTTCTTGAAATTTTTTATGTGAATGAGCAGAAATAAATAAAATTCAGGTCGAGGTAATTCTTACAATTTACAGTGTACTTTGTTGGTTGGCAAACACAAGCATGGTCTTTTGGGAAATATTTAGAGCCACGTCATCCACCACTGCCAGGTCCCCGTACAAAATGGTAACATTTTATTGCAGCTCAGAAGATGAGATTCATACGGATATAATTATGCTTGATATTTTTTAAAAGTTTTATTTTTATCATGATTTCTTAACCTTTTTAAAGTTGTTAAAGATATGGTTTGCATCCAGTGTATGGGATACCCCTTGGATTTACCAAGCATTTTCTTTTGTAAAATATGTATTTATAATGATGTTTTTAAAATGTGTTTTCAATTCAACTATGTAAAAATGAGAAAGTTATTTGTACAAATACATCATAAAAAATGAACCCCTGCTGAGTCAAAGTTGTTGTTTATTTGAGTCACTTTTAATAAAGAAGAAATAAATTTCACATGCATCCATCTTATTTGGATGGAATTGAAAATTACTTTAGATTGCATTATAATACATGTACAGTGGAAACTCCTTAATAGTTATAAAGAGAACTGATACAACAGAATATCTGATATAAAGAGGTAAAAAATCTGCTCCAAGCTCTTAATAACTTATTGTTCTTTTTTAACTCTGTTATAAAGAGATTACTGCTATAACAAGGTATTTTTGATGGTCCCAAGCACCTCCACTGTACCATGTAATAAAGTAACAGAGCACTCCACTTACTGCAGGTAGGAAATAAAAAAAGTTATGCATACAAAATTATCAGTACTGTCTTAGAACATACAATCTGTCAGTGAAACAGGATTAATAGAGACACAGAGGTGAATGGGGACAAATCTCAGAATGTTTGTCAAGAATATACAAATATCAGAGTGGCTTTCTTTCCTTCTTTCATTTCACCCCTGAATTTTGTTTCACGAAGTTGTGTGAAGAACTACAATTGCTTCTGCAAATGATTGGTGACCTTTTCTTGCATTCTATGATAACCCCTGCTGATGAATTACATCGAAAAAAATGGTCACCAGTCATTGGTACATTGTAGAGTAGTGCATAAATCTCTGCACAGTTTTATAAGCACAACCAAGATGTCTTTCTTCAGCAAATCTTAAGGATCCTATGGGTAAAATGTCAATTTCCTAACGAAAAAAAATTTGTTGAAAAGGAAGATCCTTCCAATCATGAAAATTTACACATCTGCGGCCAATTGCACGAAATAATCTTAGCTATCCTCTTCATGCTAATGCCTCCTAAGTTCTTGCGCCACCCTCTTAACATAGTCATGTCGACGCTAATGTCTATGTTATGAGAATGTCACAAGAAGTCGAGACGTCTTAGCAAGAAGAGGATAGCTAAGACTATTTCTAGCAATCGCCCCCAGCAATCTTCTCATATGTAGATCACTGAATAGCTGAACCAAACATCTTTCCTTGAGAAAAGAACAACAATGATGGTACACTTTTCCTCAAGAGAAAATATATGGTTCAGCTGTATTTCAAGATCTAACCCTTGCATCTTCCAGAATGTTGGCATCTTTGCACAATATATTAGTGACTTTGAAGGACAAGAAAAAAGTGACTGTAATGTACAACTGATGTCCATAGATTTTGAGACCCCTTCCCAAGGGATGGGCAAAGAATAGGATTTTTGCTTGACATCTCTCAAATACTGTATAAGCCAATATTTTGGCATACAGATATTTTCGCTATTTCTGGCCAGTTTGACACATTGGCGTGTTGTTATTACGGAGCTTTAGCTAACAGTACGGTAGGGCAATCAGGACGTTATTTCTCAAGCGCGGGATACTCTAGCGGGCGTTCTCAACCTTAATGGCCCACTAGATTATCCCGCGCTTAAGAAATAACGTCCTGATCGACCCTACCATACTGTTAGCTAAAGCTCCGTAATATCACGTTTAGGACAGTGTTTGTACACAAATGAGTGTGCGTCATATACATGTAGGGTGGAAATTTTCGTGAGGCCATACCCGCGAAATTAGCGAAAATAAAACCACCACAAATATTTCAGCTTATACAGTATGTTACCAAAACAGAATGAATACTTCAGAAGCAAAGTTGTTTTTGTTTCTCTTACCTCTCCAAAATATAGGCAGCCAAGATATCATCTAACAATTGCCCATGAATTTCGGAGTTGCAGCAAGATAATGTGCTGGTAATCACAACATCTTGTAGGAAATTGCACTTTCATAAATCATTTAAAGTACAAAATATACTGTATGAAATAATGAAATGCCAAAGAAGGCAATCCATACATTTTAATTGCAAATTTTGCCTAATTTGATTACAGATTTTCTCATGATTCTGAGCTGATACCCACTTCAATACTGTAAGATAAGGGATGGAATACAACGGCAGGGATGACACTCTCTAGACATTTGTCATCCCTAGCAAGGCTCATCTCCACAAAATTATGCATAATCACTGTATTTGAACAATAATCCTTTCTTGACTGTCTATGGAGCACTGATGCCAACCAAGCATTAGCTCAAGATTAAAATTTGAACAACGCAACAGCTGAACAAAAAATAGGGCAAGCATGACAACAATAACCATACTCTCATGAAAGCACAACTCATGTATATTTCATAAGTGTTGGCATTTTTGCTATAGATTATAGAGTAAGGAATTGAAGTTCTGATATCCAAATTGGAATGTGTTATTACAAGAAGAATAGTACAAGTGATCTAAATGCCAGCTGACCTATTCTCAATTTTTTGCTACATCTGTACTAAAACTTTGCTGCAATATCTTTGAACATGAGCTACAGTACAAATGACTATATATCAGAAACTCAGAATTATTGCCAGAAGATTAATAAGGAATCACACAATAGGCCTTCTTGGAAAATATTCTTGATTCATATTTACAACTCAAATATCACGAGTAACAAAATAATTGCATTTTTTAAATTCATAATGAACTGATTCGCCATTTCTATTGTAGAAATGAAAATTTTGTCATGGTTACAATACTTTCAAGATGATATTTCTCAAGTTCTAGGAATGACATGATGTCCTTATTCCTACAAATACCTTTACAAACAACCAAGAAAATGTAATACATAATCATGCCATTTCATAGATGGCAAAAATGTGAACATTTGTCAAGATATTCAAACTCAGTAGTATTATGCTTTGCCTTCAGAAGACGTGTTTATTTGAACCTTGTTTGTAATAAACTGAAGAAGTTCTCTAATATCAGTATGGCAAATCCATATGCCATGGCATCTACGACTTCAAATGCCGAACAATAATTCATTCAAATATTCAGTCCTATCAATTATGAGTAATACCTTCCAGTACAACCAGCATGAATAGTTTTTATCATCATACACATGTACATAGATAAATATTTTTAATAGCTTTAATAGAGTGTGTTGCAAGGAACTAGCAAGCAATTTGAAACACATGTTCAGATTAGACTGCAGCTAGTATTCCATCACACATGCCTTATTTTTTAATACACATATGTCCTAAAATCACCACAAAACATGCCAAAACTTAAGTAACGTATATGCATATTTTATGTAAAAATGTGATTTGCAGCCCGAATCTACATGGTATATCACGCCAGATTGTGACACAGTACATACGAATATTATGATGAATATTTTCTTTTCATTTTGTACTTAATATCAGCCTACACTAATTTGATGGGAATTTTAAGGATTTTATAATATCATATCACAATATGAAGAAAAACTAGAGTTGCATGTTGTAGTAAACATTAAAAAAGGTTTGCAGTTGCACCATGTGCACTCTAGTGCTCTTCACTCGTGGGTCTCCTACCAGTGATTCCTTCACCTGAGGACGAGTCAGTTAAATCTACTTGGAACATCGTGTTTTTAAAAATCTTTTTGAGCTTTTGCTCAGTCCTTTTCAGGACTATTTCTTGAAAGATAACCCTACACTACATGGTGCAACCGCAAACCTTTTTGAATATCACAATATCTTGTTGAAATCTTACAAAACTTCCCATATTCATCCCATATTTCAAACTCTTCCCCCAAACAAATTATTTTAAAACATTTCCAGAAAGAACCTGTAGTATTGTGACCATGTTTTCTTCCTTCTCCTCCTCCTCCTCCTCTTTATCTTCTTTACCCACTTTTCCATCTTTTTATCTTCCTTCGTCTTTCCTTCCTTCATTACTTGCTCTTATATAATTCTTCTGTTCTATTGTATGAGATTCCAACAACTAGATTGTACACTGAATATTCATTACACTCCACATATATTAACCATCATAGACAATGTCACAGTTCAACATCCATCTTCCTAAAATTTATTGATTTTATTGATTTATTTCAATACACATTATACAAAAGCTTAGCTTTGAGAAAATGTTTTCAATATCATATGACTATATTTACATCAAAGGAAGATAATGTAACACCTGAAAGACAGTTTTTACATGATTCACAAAATTTAATAATCCATTGTCAAAACAAATTGATGTTTCGCTCAATTCAAGTTGACATTTCTGATTGTAAGATCGATCTCACAAGTCTATACTAATGATAGCAAAGCATTCTTACTAAAATACAGCTTGAAAAAATGTACTTCCAAAATCTATGAACTGAAAAGCACAAGTAAATGTCATTCAAAACTGTCATATCGGGAGCATTTTCTCTTTGATATCTTTTAATCAATGTTAATCTTTTTTTGTACATGACTAAGTAGTGAAATAATCTGCTTGAACTGTCTGCTTCTATAATGCTTGAAACAATCAGTTACAAACCTTGTAAAACTTGACATTCCACAAGTGGAAGTTGAAGAAACTTAAACAAGATAACACAATTAATTAAGAACAATGTGGAGTTACAAAATTCCTTAATCTAAATTCTAATCCAGAATGAAAGGATTCCGCTTCATACAAGGATCACTACAATACAATTCCTATACAGACCATGTGTTTTGAACACACCACTAAAAAAGCGTCAGCGACTTGGTGTTCCTTCCAAATCGCGTTCTATTCAATTGATGATAACTTAATAACGATGCAAGAAGATATTTCCACAGATTTGGTCTCAAATGAAACCTAAATATTGGCATTACAATAACCTAAAAGTAGAATAAACTTTTTCAATATTAGAGATAAGGTTGATTGATCAGAAAAAAATTGGTTGGCTGCAGAGCTGGGAACAGTACACACAAAGTCTATGGGGAATGTTCAGCCAAGTAAATATCATTATTTTGTAAATGACCTAACCCTACATGATTACATGTATTTTCTGAAAGGAAATTTATTGAGAAATTAAAATCTGATGAGAAAATTGTGCTATGTTGTATGTAAAGGGGGTGCAGTTATCAAACTTAATTCTTTGTCATATTTTCCTTCCAGAAAATGAATACTGTGGTGGTGAGGTTTAGAAATAAGTAGTTAGGCTCACTTGACAGGTAAACAACGCATTGATTTGGAAATTGCATAGCGCAACGCTAAGGGTGGTGACTTCAAAACGCATGGCCAGAAATTACAAGATGGTCACTATTCAAAATCAAGGATAGCATTCACAGTGTAAATTTGCATTCTGCAATCAATTTAGAATTTTTCTCTTTTTTTACTGCAAACATGAAAATTGCACTAATTGCATTGCACTAATTGCCATTTTCTATAAATCAAAACAAACTAAGAGAAATAATTTAGAAAGCATTTTCCACATACATGCATTTTATCTGTTGTCAATATAAACATACACAAAATCACACAAATGGGTTATCAAGATCACAATAAAAGTATAAAAGCAACCTATAACATGGAATATGGTTGAAAAGACATCTATGAATGACTCTGTCTTATCTCCAAGATATATTCCAAAATGACAACTGGTCAAAAGTGTAGCCTGCCAGGTTAAAGTCATAATGTATAAAAATTGTTGTCACAAAATGTACATCAAACCGGAATCAAAGAAATTTATAACAGAATATTGACAAAATATAATTAGATATTTGTACATGTATATTTCATACATAAATGAAGAATACAAAATCATGTGGTTCTTTCTTCATAATGTCAACCCTTTGGTGACTGAATTATGTAATTTTTAAGGGATTTCTACAGAGCAGTTATATTCCAGTCGTCAACAGTAGAAAACTGATACATTCTATTTACACTCATACATTTACAAACAAACACATACACACATACACACACACACACACACACACACACACACAAATATACATAAACACACAGATGATAGAGCATGTTCTTACATATAGGCTCACACATGTATTGGATTGAACCAACTAAAAAATATAAATTGGAAATGCACTCAAGATAACTACATACCTGTTCATCAGTTTTCATTGGCTTGAAAATTAAATGTGCTATACATAATGGGAGTGAAAAAAACCACACTTTAAACAGAAGAGATTACCCCAAAATAATGTTTTTCATAAGGGGCAGAAAAATCAGTTGAACAACACAAAAATTGAGAAAAATCGGACAACTGATCGGCAAGTAATGAATGTTTGAAAACTTAGACAAATTGACAACTGATTATGTCATAGTTGCATAATAAACAATTTACTGTTTTCCTATAAATGTTAAAAATATTACTTTTATCCCCTTTAACTACAGGATATTTTCATGATATGTAGATCCGCAATTTGCATCTTTACAATAAATTATACAAACTTTGTATTTTTGCACTTTACAGTAGTGTATCCGCAACATTATTAGATTTCCAACATATGTGAAAATTTTTACTAATTTGCCCATTTTTCAACTCAATAAAAATTAATAACTCGTTTGTTACTTTTATCAAACCAATTTGTTCTGATCACAAAATTTGTCCCTTCTGTTGAAAAAAACAAACTTTTTTGTAAATTCTTTGTTTACTAACGGAATGCATTCAATCATCCTGGAACAGTTAATTTTAAAACTCCTGAAAAACACAGCAGGATCCAGTCATAAAATATTCAAGAAAATAAAATTTGATAAGCAGTCACTGCACATGCATTTTCCATGATAAAGACCTGCAAACCAAACATTGCGTAACAGGCAAATAACATCATTTTTTGTTGGCAGGTATATGTACAATATAAATAAGGATGGATAGAGAAAAGTACAATGCTGGAGTGGAAGAGGTCATGAACTAGGGTCATGAGGGTCAAAGGTCAAGGCAAACTCTTTGGTACGTAACCTGGGGTCAGCTGGTTGATCCAGTGTATGCCATCCCCCTCTGGGTGGTGGGCTGAAGGTAGTAGCACATGACGGATGAAAGACCTGTAGAATGGTGGAGTGAAAGCGAAAGTGAGTCAGGAATATTCAGTTCAGAGCAAAAAATTGATTGCGCCAAAGTAATAGCATTTACAATGCTCTGTAATATATAATCAGCTGCACATACATGAAGGTTTCCTATATCATTGAATCATAAATCCTAAATCCTACATAAAGAATTTGTTTATACGCTGATTTTGCAAAACGCTAAATAAAAATATTTGAGCTAAATTGTCATCTTATTCCTCTACATCCCTCATCCCAAGAAATGTATTTTCAATGAGCCTAGGCTAGAAATGGCTTGCAATGTACATTGCATTAATGCTACTTCTATGATTCTATGACAAAATTTAAACATAACATCCATATTCAAAGAGAAAACATGCTTTCAAATAGAGCACTCACCTGTGTCGTACATTGATTCCTAAAAATATTTCCCAGTTTTTCCTTATCCCAAAGTCGTATGGATTCCTGTATTCCTGTAAAACAAGAAGGATGAAATTGTTGTTTCCTTGATATAGGGAGTGTTGCTCAAAAGTTGCAATTGATTGCAAGTTGCAGTTGATCGGAATGCGCCAATCAAAATCACTGTTTCAGGCGCGTCTTGTTACATGCGCATGTGCGCGCGAATGGAAATGCGCGTTACAATATGTAAAGTTGCAGTTGATCTGCAGTTGATTTTGAGCAACACCCCATTAAAGATATAATTACTTTAGAGAGTACCGTAAAATGGGGCACACTGGGAAACCGGAATGAACAGGTAAAAATGTGACCATTAAAGATTCATCCAGGCATCCCTGTTTGCCCCAATTTTATGGCATCAATAAAGAGCATCAATATGTGTAGAAGGCATTATGAACATGAATGACAAAGAGTGATCAAACAAAAAATTCTACCACAAATCAAGTTCGGTGGACAAAAGAAGCTCTCTTTCTATAAAATCAGAAAAGAGTTTGATTTCTGAATCAGATTCGTCTTGAAAATTTGAATTATTTTTTTTCTTCTTTATCTTTCATGTTTATAGTGACACAATCATCATATTTACTTTCTAGGTTTTGTCAATTAAAAAAAAAAAAATTTTAATTAAAAAAAAAAATTTTAATAAAAAAAAAAAAGAGTCACAAAGGCAAAGTTCTAACCTTATCCAATAGAATCATTCCTATTTAGGAATCAACTTTACAGAACCTTTACTGAATATATTTGATTGGCACACTGGTAGTATACAAAAATAAATAATACAAAAACTTTGAGTTTATTTTAAACATAAATGTCTATTTTTGACTATTTGATATCTAGTGCATGAATAACTTTGTGTTGAATTATTCTCACGAAGATTCCACATGTAAAAAAACAGTGTTTTCAAGGCAATAAAAGAGAGATCTATGCTTGTTGCAATTTCAATTTATGGCACTAATATTTAGGTATAGATACCACATGTACATAGGCTACAATTGTCATTTTCATAAATTAGAGATCTGACATCATATCACAAAGTCAAGGGAAACCTCATTCATGCCCAAATTCATGGAAACTCCCAAATATAATATATGGAGTAGGAACTAGTTTCAAAAGCAAAATGCAAAGCCAAGAATTAGTCTGCAA
>BQKZ01002913.1:24008-42712 GCA_036244855.1 Temnopleurus reevesii | reverse complement strand
TCATCATCATCATCATCATCATCATCATCATCATCATCATCATCATCATCATCATCATCCTCATCATCATCATCATCCTCATCATCATCATCATCATCACTGAACCATTTAAAAAGATCTCTTCAAGAAATATGCTTTATCCGCATACCTCGACTAAATGGTAGTAATAGAAAATGACGATTTTTTTTTTGTATCAGTATAGCATTATTTACATCGTTTTTATACAAGTAATACAACAAAACATATATTTTTTCGAATCTACTGTAAAGTTGATGATAATCTGAGAACCATACGAGATTGACTGAAGGGGGGGAGGCAGGGCTCGAATTTTACCTGCTGTGCGAGGCGTTATCCAATTTCCAAAATGTTTTAAGAATAATCGGAAGATCACGATCAGGATGATGAAGATAATCATAAGATAAGGCGGGAGAGAAGACCTCTCTTTGAAGATGAGGAGAATCCCGAAGCGAAGCAGCGGTAAAGTGTGCTCCTCATCATTGCTCCATCTTAGTGTCATCGCTGACACGCTGGGCAGGTGGGTTGCAAGAACATCCGTCTTGAAATGAAAACCAAATAGTCCAAGTTCAAGTTCATGTTTAGATTAGACGGATTTGAGGAAAGATGACTGGGTTATGTGTTCTACAGTATTTTGTCTGTCTACCGAGAAAAGCAAAAAGGAATATAAAAGGGTTTTTGTCACTCCCTCGCACATCGTGAAATTAAAACAAAAAGGGGCAAATGATGGTTTTGCTTTTATCATCATATCATAAATTTCTTTCTAATTTAATGATTGGAGATACTTGTTTCACTCATTGTTAATCATCTACATCAATAAGAATCGAATTAACGACTGCAATTTTCTTTTCTATCATGCGAAATAAACAAAATATTAAGCATTCCACATGTGTACGTATGAACTCTTTAAAAGCGTTTAGTGTAATTATATTGTCTTCAGGAGCAGACCTTTCGTATTCACAAAGATTTTGGCAAATAAATTTCCAACAATTTGCAAATAAAATAAAATCTACCAAGTAGTTAATAACCAGAAGGCAAATTACAATTTAATATAGCAAGAGTCAATTGTCCAGAATTTATTAACCAACTACCAAATTGAATTTAAACATTCTACCAGCGCGTTGTCTGAAGGCGCCAATCCACTACTTGAAACAAATCAACCAACATTTTTATGGAGCAAAATTCAACGATAAAATTTCATCAGCTGAGTGTCACCACAATTTGCTTCTCCACCTATTGATAGTTAGTAGTCAAACTACGTTTTAATCTTTAACTATTTTGGTCAAATCGACTCATTTTCCGAGTCTTTTCAATTTCATAATCAAGTTGTCGCCTAGGTAATGTCAGAGCGATTCCCAATTTACTCCGCTGAATTAAGAATGAACAATTAATACAGCATATAAATAATAACGTATCAAACTGTAAACCTTGTAAATTGCACAATATGAGAAATAGTTTGCCTTCAATTCCTCGCTTTGATTCACTATAAAAATTTCTGAGTACAATGATATTTTATCTTTATAGGTTATAGAGGATACCACATTGATGTGGATATGATCCCCAACATTTTCCTTATTAAGGTGAGTCTACCACCACTGGCGGTATACGACGAACAGGTAAAGAGCGCCTCCCGGTGAGATTCAATGAATGGGATATAGGCACCTGCTGTGAGCCTCCGTAATACCACAGGGAAGCACCATGCCCCCGTACGATCTCATGCCCCGCACCCCTGGGCAATCCGTGATCCTACCGCCATGGGGCGTGTGAGAAGGCCGAGCAAAGTTTACTGGGATATGGGGTACGATGGGGGCAAAATGTTAAGGAGGGGTCGGCCAGAAGGGTGTCAGTTTTAATCTTTGGAACAGTTAATCAATGTACGGGATGACTTATTGCACTGGAAATGGTATTGATGTAAGATTATTCACTATTCTCATGTGTGATATTTCATGTTAGGCGTAATTCCGGATCTAAAACTTTGAGCTCGAATTATTATGCTCGTGTCATTACCTTAGGATATAATCGATGAACCTGTTGTAATGCAAATCTAATTAGATTATACACATTAAACACATTGATCTGTTTCAAATACTGTGAAACATTTTTGCGGCAAATATTTGAAAAATTGTTTTTGAAGTCAGATTGCTATTTTCCAAGCTAAAATCTGATATTTCAAGAATTTCGTGTGATGATAAAGAGTATCAGCAACTACAACTTACCACCTAACCATGAACCTTGATACTGTAAGGGAAGTATATACAGTCATTCTAGCAATGATTAGATAAAGAGCCCCAGCTCCTAATTTCACAGGGAGATACATTAGAGCGTATTGACTATGTAGTGTCGATTATGTTGTTTGGTTCCTCAGGCTTTCATAATATTGTAAAATGGTCTCTAATGATTATTTCTATAGCGCTAAAAAAAACCATAGAGAGTACCATAGCGCTTTACAGTTTAACAGAGCAAAACATTCAAAACAATTTGATTACTGTGGGAAAAGGTAACTTTTAAGATGTTTTTTAAACGAACCGGAACTTGAAATTGCCCGTATTGCAAGAGGAATACTGTTCCTGTTCAGCTGTTTTGAGTCTACACTTTGGTATAACAAGCTTATGTATCTGATGAAGAGCGGAGGTTTCGAGAGGGTGAATGCAGACTTCTGAAGTTAATTATGCAGATTGTAGAAAAACCGAAGCCGGGGTCTGTGTTTGTAGACTAAGATTAAAGTGCATGCAGACTTTGCTATCACCATGGATATATCCATGCTATCACCGACCAGAGAGGACAAATGAAAGATTAATTTTCATTTGAATGTAGGTTTCTAGATTTTATACAAGGAATGGTTAGAGGGTATCACGACTTCTTAACGAGTTTCAAGCATAATTGTGATTCATGCAAAGCAGTTTTCTACTTGAGTTGAATTGAATTGAATTTATTTTTTCCTTTTTCATATACATAATCAATACAAAATAACATCACAAGTAAAACATTAAAGGAGGCGAGTACCCTGTAAGCACAGCTTGTGTTGGGATCGCCTTTACAAGTTTTAAAGCTATTGGAATACATTTTTTTATCATTTTTTTAAATCAATTTATGATTATAGATGCACGAGAGTAGGATATCGGTTAACCTAAAACAGCGACGGGGTCCTTTTTCCTGGTATGAAAGAGGTTAACACAATGGATAGTCTTTCTTTTAAATTAGTTGCTCAGTTGGTTGAAATTGTCATAGTCAAAGGGCTATTCATAAAATTGGTTCATATTCTATTTGATTAAAAGGTGGTCAAATCTCTCAATAGAGGTCACGGTGACTTAAAACCACGTAATAATCTAACCGTATTCAGGGAAGTAGAGAAAAGATTCGGCAATGTTCCCGAAAACCAAAGGCAACGAAAACCGATTCAATATTGCTGACCGCTTTTGAAAACATGACTCATACAAAATCATCTTGATTTTAAAAGTACATGTATAACTTATTGGTTATCTTTGATATCACTGTCCATATTTTGGTAATGTTCCAGATTTATAGATGCATTGTAGTTAAAAACAAAATCATATGAAACACACCTAGCAAATGTATTTAATCATTCATCCTCAACATTATTCCAAAGCCCTTTTTGACGAACTTGCATCATCAGGCGATCATGTTTAACACTGTATTCATTTTCCTAAGCTCACAATTTCAGTCTTATGAACAGAAATGATAAAATTACATCTTCTTTATATTTGGAGTACCGCCGTGCGATACTGAAAGGATAAAATGTGTTCACGGCATATTACTCCATTCCAAGCCAAACGCTCTACCAACTGAGCTGTTCGCTGTTTTCGATCGATGGACAGATGTATTAGATATCAATATAATATACAATGTTTATATATGCGTGAACGTTGAAAATCCATTTCCAGTAAATTATGTCAAAGTATGCACTCGTGGCTCACAACAGTTCTAATTTAGGCCTAACAATGTCCATTGTGGAGGCACCGTGCTGTAGTGGTCATGACTCTCGCCTTTCAACTAGAGGGTCGTAGGTTCTAGTCCCACCCAGGGCGTTAATTTCCTTCAGCAAGATATTCATCCACATTGTGCTGCACTCAACCCAGGTGAGGTGAATGGGTACCTGGTAGGAATGTTTATTCCTTGAAACGCCAAGTGCGCTGCATGGTGGCTGCCGGGCTAAAGCCAGGGTAATAATGCTGCAATTGTAGAGCGCTTAGGGAATTCTCATGAAGAGTTGATAAGCGCTTTATAAAAGCCATTCATTTTTAATATAAGCGGATACATATAGCTCATTCGGTAGATCGTCTCACTTGAAATGAAGCGATCCTTCATGACACAGGTTCGAACCCGCAACTGTCAAATTTTTAATTACATGTATTTTGTAAATTATTGCATCTTCATGAAAAAGGTTCAAATTCTTATCCCAGTGTTGCAATGCTTGTCATCCGCAAGGGTGTAAAGTTGCACCCTTTTTCTTAGTGTGTATGTGGTAAGTTTTTTTTTTTTTGCTGGTCTTTCTCATTTTGCACGTTAGTCAATATTTTGGGAGTTCGGTGAGTCGTCAAATGAGAAGGAAATATAATTTTTTTATCGCTATACATTTATTGCTATACATTTCGCAATTTCATTGACGGA
This sequence comes from Temnopleurus reevesii, assembly GCA_036244855.1. NCBI lineage: Eukaryota > Metazoa > Echinodermata > Echinoidea > Temnopleuroida > Temnopleuridae > Temnopleurus > Temnopleurus reevesii. The sequence goes on along the minus strand of BQKZ01002913.1, from coordinate 38,068 downwards.
TCATATTTGACTCCCGGAGCAATGTCAATTTCAACACGATATTTGAGCAGAAGTGGCAATATTGGGTGAAAATCTGTCATTATTTATTTCTCTTTCATATTTCAAGACATGTGAGACAAATTTCTCGTTAGATATTGAAACAAAGGGCCGTTTGTTGACATAGAAAGTCGTTTTTAAAAATAAAAAGTAGTCCGCGTCAAAAGTGCTGATAGATGCCCATAAAGAGTTCTCGCAGCGGTAGTAACTGCGAACTATTTGGGCTGCAGGAATTTTACTTCACATAACCATGTGTAACTTGGCATAATTTCTCTTTTAGATAATAGAAATCAATTGTAAAATTAGGTCTACCGCTGCAGGAAAGAGAAAATTTCGTCATTACTATGCACTCCATCTTAGTTTTTGGACTCAGGCCATCTTTTACGAGATACAAGGTACAGGCTATTTTACTGGATCATGCAAAATATACACAAACATTTTCTTTTCCACTGGTTCTATGTGTAAAAACCTAAACAATGCAAAATGATGTAAATTCATACAGTACAAATACACAGGGGTGGGATGACCACCATTTTTACACTTTTCCGTCCCTTCATTTCTTATCAATTTTGTAAATTTTCAAAGTTTTTTTTTACATTTTTGTACGGGTTCGGCGTCCCCTTCGCTAAAAAACAGTTACCTTCCGCCGTATTGCTTCATGCTCAAGAAACTTATTTATCATTGATATACATTATTTTCTTTAATAGATAGACATGAAAATGATATATGCTCGGATCGTCATCTGCTGCCTTTTTCGGGGAGATTAGCTTGCATTACTAACGTTCAGAGCACACAGAGCCCTTTGTTAGGGGAGGGGGGAGCTGTTGGATCAAACCTAAAATTGCTCTTCTATTGTCGGAAATCCTCAGGGAAAGTACTTAACTAACACTGACTTCGCTATACACGCACCACACATGGTCGCGTCAGTCAAGCGCGTCATTTACAAATTCTTGTCCATACACCCTAAAAAATGAAATAATATGAACATTTATGTCATGTATAGCAAAATACTAGGCAAATAGTATCATCTATGCCAGCACACGTAAAACTTTCACTCCGTATACTGATGTAAGTGGTAAAGGGGGGGGGGGGGGCAAATACAATCTGATGTTTGATTTGAACCATTGAAAAGACTACTGCACTTCCGAGCTACGAGAAGCTGACACAAGGTCGACATCCCGCCCTGCTTCCCAGGTCTGCCCGACTAGAGGCCGTCTGGGGGTGATACAAGGTGCCAACTATAGGACCCAACGCTCAAGGAAAAGGGCATCTACATAGCAAAAATGGATGCTAAATTGTTACCAGAGCCAAGGTGTAAATTGGCGATCACTCTTTTGTTTTATTTACACATATCAAAAAGTAAACAGAGGATTTATTTCCCTATATCGAACGCAAATCTAACTTAATTAGGGTGATTAAGATATTTTGCTTAAAATCAATGATTTTAATGATTACCGAACCATGAGACAATTGAATGTTCCAAAGTTGATTTGCTTTTTCTATTCTTTTGAAATCGACATACCCAAGGTTGTACCTCTCAAATCTTCTTGATCAGAACATAGAGCATACTCAATAATAAGAACTCTTCGACAATGAGTGGATTTTCATGCATCCCGTAAGATTGCTTTATGGCGTGCACTTACAACCTCATATACAAAATATTGTTTCAGAGTGTACCCAAGCAGGTTGAAATCATGAACCACCATCGAGATCAATCAATTACATGTCTTACGCTACCTTAGCAATTAGATTTCATGAAAGTGTACAATAATGAATGTTTGTAGTAATTGCGTCAATTAAAACAGCAATTTTTAATAATGTACGACTTCATATTTTGTGGAAACGCAATGTAGATGCAATTGGTGCAAATTTTTGTATACTATTACTTTCTCTTTTCCACTGTAGAAAATTCGCATGGTGTTAATAAGTTATCAACTCAATGGTACACATCTTAACGCCTTAGTTTTTAGTATCATCTGTACTATTTTATTTCATTTTGTAGAACCAAACGCTCTTTGGAGAAGGCCATGTGTAGGCGGAAAATAATCGACTAATCGTGTATCGGTCCTTGTAAAAGACCATGCTCATATGGCGTCAAATTGACGTCACTTGTCTCATTAAAGCTGGTAATTACGACACGTTGTGCCAGGTAAGGTCATGCAAACTCATGTTACTGATGATTACATAGCGCCAAGTAATGTGCTCTGGGGAGATTTCGTTTGGAAGAAAGAGGTCACAGCGCTTGGACGTCATCCAAAAAGACATTATATAATGACTGGTTCTTGTTAGTGTAAAGGTTTGCACCACGGCATGAGGCTAATGTGTGGAGGAGGGATCTGTTTGTGGTGGAATGAGTAATAGGTGAAAAGTTGACTGTGGTTTGAAGGTGAGTACACGTGGGAGTGAAGTGGCTACGCTTTCTAATTAGCAGGTACTGGGTTCGAATCCCTGACGATGTTCTTCACTCTACCCAGTTGATAAAAGTGTAACTGGTAGCAGTTGCACTCTACTACAATCAGGAAAACCCAAAGGCTACTGTAACAATCTGTTTAAAGTATGCTTGCCGGGTGAGCCGTGAGGGTTACCTTTTGTTAATTGTATGTGTGTTTTTCCTTTTTCCCGGGGGGGGGGGGGGGGGAGGATTCGCCCAAACGCGGAGCAGTCGCTGCATCTAACATCGCTGGTTTAGTGCATCTCTCGCTAGCTGATGAAGTTTTAACACGGAGTTAAATTTTCACCATTGCCGGACCATTTTTCCCCACCGACCAAAATACGTTCGACAACCGAACGGTTGCCGATCTTATCGACCTGTTCGTCGTAGCTAAAGGTCGACTCACACCTTTGCTTTTTTAGCCAGCGCCGGCCCAGCGTTTTTGAAATTTAAAAACACTCCCCGAACGCACAGTGTACGCTGATCAGACGGTAGACTGACGTTCTGCTCGCGATAAGGGACCGTACGCCGACCGACAGTCCACCGTCTTCGTCCTTCCAAGGTGGGGCTTTTAATTGTCAAAAAAAAAACGCTGGGCCGCCACAGGCCAAAAAACGCAAAGGTATGAGAAGACCATGCTGTCGAGCAGTTACGCTTGTTGGTGCATGGTGATGGTGGCCGGTGACAATGATGATGAAGGCAACGATGATGACGACTAAGACGACATGATAATAATGATGACGATGACGATGGCAATGTTTTCTTTATGAAAATAAGCAAATGAAATTATATCTACTTTGCACATCAACAGGAAACGTATGCAAGTTATCAAAAAAATCTCATGAATCTATTTCTGGCTATTCTTGTGGGAAGAGAGAAGAATCATATAGCTCAAGGTCTATGACTGTGCATCAGGATAGATACCATTTCAGTCAGTTCTACGAATTGTTTGGTTGGTGTCCTATAAGTTCCACAAAGCGTGCATTGTTTTCTTCCAAGAAGATGAATAGTCATAATTTCTACTGAAATCATAATACAGTGCTATTGCTAATAATAAGGTGTCAAAAGAAGTTGAAATGGGATACAAATTTGTGAAAGAGAAATATTAAAAACAACAACCTAGATAAAAAAAAAAAATTACGGAAGCATCATTAATTTGGACTGCTAGTTTAACGTACTGTGACCGCGGAACGGAGGGGGAGGGGGTGTTTATTACCATTTTACACACCCTCAGAGACCGGCACATATTATCTAGAAAAGCGACGAGATACCACCCCATCCCCCCTCCTCTCCCGGCACCAAGTTCCCGGATGTAAATATCAGTTATTTCTAATGATTTTCCTTCTTGACCGTAAACTAAGAACTTTCTACGGCTGCTTGTTACCTATATCATTACCCACAGTCTCGTATTAAGCACATCAAACTGAGAGCACGTGTACTACCTTACACTTGAACCCACCCTCCTTTTAGTCCCCCGATGGGGGTGAACTCACAGCAGACGAACAACTCTTACTTAGTTTGCTCCTCCCGCTCTCCGTCACCATGACGACCAGTGGATAACATCCAGACATCACAAAGGAGGCCGGTTCTTATTCCCGCCCTCTTTACAAGACCAATCTGTCCGTCTGAAACCACTTCGAATATTAATGTCGTCTGCTTTCGTGCATGTAGTTACTCCAGCAGACCTCCATCGTCTCACATTGACACGGGATTGCTTGCCTAGCTCTGGTATAAAAAGCGGTGCCCCTCCTCATTAACTCCAGACCAGCTTTACACCATCCTCGGACGCTCCAAGACCACTCGAATCTTCGCTTTCTCTCTCAAGCTAGCTCTCACAACTTTATTACAGGTAAATATTTTTTTTTCAGTAACTTCTCTGACTAGCTGAAATCACAATATTGTCGAGAATTTTAGTTTATGTCTTATCTGTATGTTTGTCACCTCGTCAATAAAATGCTCGCGTTCATAATCTTGTGATTCTTCATGCGATAAAAATCTGATATTCTTAATTAGATAGATTAATAGTCCAAACTGATTTTGGTTGTCTTAAAAGGATGTCATATTATTTTTGTTTTGCTTGTTAGCTTGTTCCAGATAATTGAATTGTTTGATAATTCAAAATAAAATCTAGTTGGAAATATATATTAGATATATTAAATTTATAATCTATCGTTTGCTCTATGAGAATGTTTTTTTTATTTTGTGTGTGTGTGATAGTTGACATCGGACGGCCAAGTACAATATCATTCTCACCTCGATCACAGAGCAAGTAATTTCTGTTACGAAGAAATTATCATCCTGACTGTTCTCAATTACGAAATGATAACTAATAATATTTCCTCTCTTCTTTAAGGATGTTCCCAACGGCCGTTGCGCTGCTCGCAGCAGCTTTCTGTTTGGTGAGCTCCTTGCAGGTTGCGAGTGGAGCATGTAGAAGCAGCGAAGATACAGTGACGTATGAATTGGTGTTCCATGGGGATTGGAGCCAGAGAGCCTTTCCTAAGCAATACCCGACATTTCGAAAGAGCGCCCAGTGGTCACCCATTTTGGGTAAGTGATGACCAACATTATTTTGGTTGGATCCAGGATTATCGATTATAACGGAGGGGAGGGGAAGAAGTTATTTTTTCGATGGCCTGACATGTCAAAAGTTTCATTTGCACCCCGCCCCCCCCCCATAAAAGAGCACCGACCTTTAATGCATCGCATTGTGTGTGATGTGTGTGTGTATATGTGTGTGTTGTAGTTGAGAGTGTGGTTATCTGAGACTGTGTGTGTGTATGTGTGTGTCAAAATTGTTTGGTCTTCACGTTACACTAAAAGTTGTGATTTTTTTCAAATTCTAAAGAAAGCTTTTACAGGACAAATATTTTTATCTTAATAAGGAGTGACCCTTAACATTCATAAGAAACAGTTTCCCGTGCGATGCATTCTCAGACTGGCGAAGTTTAGCTGTTTTTTAATGAGCAATTAGCAAGATGGACGATATACAAATAATGTTTGATGCTGCTCACACGAGCTGATACATTTTGAAGAAAAAAAAATTGATCTACTCCTTTCATCGCCTACGAGTCTACCATTCGATAACTGAAACCCGGCATTAGATTGCCAGAAGCGAATGACCTATAATCGCTCTCATCAAATTGATGAATTGTGACGTTTCCACGCCTTTTCTCCTCTGTCTGATCTTTCCGACGTCAGCTCAAGTTCAGCTGTTCAGTAGGGGCGTCCTTAAAGCTTGTAGCAGGGGTACGGTGGCATTATAGGGCATTTGCCAGGGGTGTGTCCACAAGAGCGATGGGAGCGGGGGCGTTCCCCAGGTAGCACTCGATCTCAGGGGCACAAATGCAGAAATATACTAAAAGAAGGGGTTTCGTAAAAGAAAGCAAGATTATGTGCGGTATATTGTCAGAATGGTATATGAATGAAAGAACAAATCTACGGTTTGATTATGCAACAATTTTCTAAAAATCCTTCACTAACACCGTCGCATAAACATTCTTCAGATCTCTCATTTTTTCGCAACGTTTTGTAGTTCTGTATCATGTTTCTTTATCATGTTTATGGTTAAGATGAGAGATTTCGATGGAGTTTTTCTTGCTATGCTCATGCTCAGGACTGATCGTTTCATTGACTTCTTGCTAAAATTCTCCCATTCCTGCTCAATAAGTGGCTAAGGGGGTGTTGCTCAAAAGTTGCAATTTATCGCAAGTTGCAGTTGATCAGAACGCGCTAATCAAAATCATTGTTTCATGCGCGTCTTGTTAAATGCGCATACCGTGCGCGAATGAAAATGCGCGTTACAATTGGCAAAGTTGCAGTTGATTTGCAATTGATTTTGAGCAACACCCCCTAGTGTGTAATCATGGCAATACATCGTTTAATACTCAATATTGTAGGTGGTATTACAAAGGTCGCGTTTCACCTGACTGCATTTTTAGGTATTTTATTTTAAATATTCTTAAAGAGAAAAAGTGGCCTCCTATCAAGTAAAACAAACAGAATTTTCTTGTGACATTCAATTTATGTATACGAATGTAAATTGAACCAAAAATGATGAATGGATCTTTTAGCTTTCTGTCTTGAATGATACAAAACTGAAATAATTGTTGCTTCTCGGACACAGAGCGCAACTCCGATTTTAATAATTTTGCTCAATTGTTAAAACCAGGTGATTGTACACAATTAAATCATAACTATTTTTTTGGGGGGGTTCATATATGAAATTTGGACAGGGTTTCGCTTTGATGGAGTTCAAGATCGCAAGGATGATAATCCTAAAATAGATTTTCAATGTCATGATTGAAAAGGCTAATATGCTCCTTAAAACCTTGGTCAGGGTTTGGTCAGAACATATGCATGCCAAATGTGTTTGTTGGCTTATATTGTTCCTTTAGAACTGCATAGAAAGTCACAATTGGTTCTATATTGATAAAATTAAATAATACCTTGATACAAAAATGTGCAAACCCTCATTACTACAAAACAAAGTCAATAAGTTATCCCATATGAAACATGAACATCGAATGAAACAATCAATATTCAGAGTAAGTTACACTTTCTTTTAAAAAATGCAATATCATCAAAGAGGTGGGACTTAATTTTATTCTTTCAGTATTATTTTAATTATACAATGATTAACCCTTACACGTTGCTTCTAAAATTGATTGACATACCAAAACATTCTGCTGTCATCCGTATTGTAGAATACATATCCTGATTCTGATCTTGGTTGATTCAAATTCACAATGAGTAAACAGGGTATCAATCCAATGTTGCAAATACTTGTTTGAAGTGATGATACGATCTTTCTTAATTGATTCCAAACATTGAAACGTTAATCATTTAACATAATTAAGCCCCGGTCACATAGGACCCCGGAAGCAACACGATTCACCCCGACTCGTTGTTCTAAGGCAGTTAACTGTGAATTGACAAAGAGTCGGGGTGAACCGTGTTGCTTCCGGGGTCCTATGTGACCAGGACATTACCAAAGTAACTGCACGAACTACATACCTGATTACCTCAAATAATTATTTCACTGTTGCATAATCTGAAAATGGGCGTTTTTTATTTTACATTTCCTGAAATCAGACAATTTCAATCCTTTGATTCAAACTTAAAAGAATCCCCAAGCAATGTCAAGAGTACTTTGTGCAGGGGCACATGGAAAGTTTCTGTCCCCTCGTGGTTGTTCTTTTGACCTCTCTGGTAGGGATGCACAGTTCATGCAGAGACCAGCTGTGGCGATCCTATTACCTCGATAGAGTTCCTTTACAACCTGATTCAAAGGATGTTTCTTTTTTTCCTTTATACAGGCTTGATATTCTACAGATATATTTCATTTTACATCTAGCATGTCTAGTCCTTTCAGCCTATCTTTTTCTTATTCTGTTAAATGTTGTCCTCTCCGTATTTCATTTATTTTGTTCTTTGGGCCTTTTTTGTTTTTTGTTCTTGTTGCTATTCTTGTACTTGTTGTTGTTGTCGTTGGTTTTCCTCCTCCTTCATCTTCTTCCTCTCCTTGTTGTTGTTGTTGTTGTTCTTATTCTCCTCCTCCTCCTTTTCCTCATCCTCCTCCTCCTCAACATCCCCCTTCTTCTCCTCCTGGCCATCCCATCCAAGTTGTTTGAAGTCGTCTGATTTCTTAAATCTAGGATCACAGTCCATTAATTTGTACACCCATAAATGAAATCACAGAAAACCTTACGCAAATGTGTTATATAATAACTATTAGAAACTCATATTTGGAAATTAAATATAGAGGGACAAAATAGAGGTGTTGATGTAACACATTTTTTTTTAACATGATTACCGAAATTGGGAGTGAATTGGGACGTCTCTGTAAACTTTGATAATAATGATTAAATTGTCTTGTATTAGTTACAAATCATAATGTACTTATAAGAATGTGTGATTTAACCCTTTGACTATATACTGAACTATGTATCTCTCATAGACTCCCCATGTACAGGGTCAACCCGGTTCCAGTAGCCAATGGGATAAGCATAAATCTTAAGTCTTTATGAATCGTGTAACCAGCTTGGAGTGGCAGCTGCCTGTAATTAACACTGATTAATGTATCCGTGTCTTGGGATAGACTACTCTTTTTACAAGAATAATGATATGCAGGGCACAGAATCGACATCCTAAAACCAAATTTCCTAGCCAAAATGAATTCTAGTTTCATTTTGTTCTTGTTTGAGGATGACTATAGGATAGGTTTTTTGGTTCGCTTTTTTTCTTTTTTTTTCTGGGGGGGGGGGGGGGGGGGGGGGGGGGGGCTAGATACTGGGATTCTAGGTGGCTAATAGAGGAAGACTGCGGGCACGCTGTGAGTTCTACCATCAAGAGAGGTTGAGGATATCGCATGCTGAGATCGCAAATCAAACACGCTAGCTCACTGTTGGTTTCCGTCCTCACTAAATGAAACATGAGCACATCAAAAAAAAAAAAAAGAAAAAAAAAAGAAAAAAAGGGAAATAGAAAAAAAAACATGGCATCGTCGTGCAAAAGGCATTACGGCGCGAACGCATAAAAAGTATGAAATAATCCCCCAAATTCAACTGTATGGCATAATCATAGCTAGAATTTCAGGCTTTTGATCGTTTGTTTCTGGACATTACGCGAAGCCAGATAATTTGTAAATGTTATTGATTGTAATTTATATTAATTATTTCAGATACATCTTATCGGGTATACATCTTGTCGGGGGGGGGGGGGGGGGTAGAGGAGAGTTTAGTGGGAAAGTAGTCCAGACAATGTTTAAATTGATTTTTGTGTACCTGTACTTAAATTGGGTGCTGGAATGAAGGGGAAAACACTAAATTCCAAATTTCAAAACAATGTTTGGATCATAATAAACAATCAAATCATAGCAGAAAATTGAGCCACCCTATTTTTTTTTATCATTTTCTTTGACCGCCCTTCTTTAAAGTGAGACGACAGATGTTGGCGAACAGATATCTTGCGGCTTTCCAACTCGAACCAAATCCTTGAATATAAATAAATGACAAATAAACATGGTTCTCATGTTCACCATTGGGCAAACATTAATTTCTAGAAAAGAAATGGATATCACGGAATACTGTAAAGCCGAGAGTCTTAAAGTCACCGATGATATAACCTATGATATATATATAACCGATGATATAACCTAACGTGCAGTCACACATTTTCGAAAACTTACTCTGGACATAAATTGAATATGTTATATGGTCCAAATTAAAATTCAAAGACTCGCATGGCTGATGCTGAATCCTTTCAGCTTGACATACGCATATGTTTGCGTACAGCAAGCGTATCCCAACAAGTGTATTTCTGCTCATAATGACTATTCATGTCTATGTGCATATGCCTTTATCATGTATACCATATTAATGGAAGTTATTAAGGGCCAGCCTTCTAAACAAACCACGCTTCTTTGCTGGGCTCTATTTTTTCATTTCTTTTGTCATGTTACCATTATTATTTTTGACTATATATATCTGAGCTCTCAAAAGCTCTGAAAAATAAAAGGATTTGATTTGATTTGAAATGATTTTAGCTTAAACTGGCTTTATGCGGGCTAAGAATGCATCTGTATGACTGAGTTTTAATGGGCATACATACCTGTGTTCAATCAAACTCGACTATCTCCATGATGTCAGACTGACCGAAAGCCCCGGGCTTTAATCACACCAATTAAAGTCTTACCACCTCGACTCCTCTACTACGCGGCTTCTTCTCTATGAGTATTAGGTAACGTTATGAGCAACATTCTCTCTCGGTCACCTCATTATCGGCTCAGAAAACAAGCAAGATTAAGATGTTGTTGGCATAGAAATGATTATCACCCTCTTCCCTTGTTATCTTCGTAAGATGGTAAAACACTATATCAGATTTCCAAAAATGTTGCACAAATATTGTCTTTCCAAAAACACACACCACAGGAGATTGATCGCCTGTATTGTTATTGTCATAGAGAATAATTATTTGGAAGATGATGTTGTCATACAAACACGATACTTGTCTCCGCTATCTACTGAAGATGGTAACACACCGATCTCCGTCTCTCTGAAATTCCGGGTCACAATGTCTTGAAAATGATTCCCTTCAAATTCTATATTTTTATGCAAGGTCAAAATTACTCGAAAATAGGATAATGGATATTTCCGTTTCAGAAATGGCCGTTTCTATTTCAAATGAGAGATTTAAACATATCTGATGTCAAACATATAATCTGTATAATACTAACCCGTCTCATTTATTTCACCTTCTGAGAAATCCTTCGAAAAAGTCGTTTTTATTAGAGACGTTCATTATTTAAAGGATTATAGATGTTAAGAACCGACAACAACGACTGTTGATAGGATTTGTTTTATGTATTCTAACGACTGGTTTAATTATTTTGGGCCTTTATTACCTTTTAATTTGACCCACAATTGACTTTGAATCTAGCAGATTCTTTCTAGATCAGTGTGACCCAAAAATTGTAAGATCCTAGGGCCTTAAGATATATAGTTAGCTGACAATAATTATCGGCTAACTACCCAATGAAAGGGTTGGCGATGTTGGCGATGTTGTCATAGAAATATAATCTCCGTCTCCTGCTATCTTCAGAAGAAAGTAAAACACTAATTTCTTGCTACCCATTAAATGACACATCTTGGCACTAGTATAGCATCACTGACCTGTGATTGTATTCCATGATAGTATTATATGAATCCTTTGCATTGAATTCTTGTTGTACTAGTAATATAATACCGGTTTCCCGTTATCTACTGAAGATAGAAACACACCGATCCCATATATAATCTGAACATCTGGGTCTTATTGAAGGTAAAATGATTTCGTTAGGACTATGTATGTCTTCCTTTGTCTAAATAATCCAAAACAAGGCGTGATGTAGCAACTTCCACGCCAGATGTGGACGTTTCTCTGTAAAATCGGACATGACTATACAACAACTATACTACTACTAATACTAAGACTACTACTACTACTACTGCTGCTACCACTACTACTACTACTACTACTACTACTACTACTACTACTACTACTACTACTATTACTACTGCTATTACTACTAATGCTACTACTACTACTACTACAACTCCTTCTACTACAACTGCTAAAATAATAATGATAATAATGCGTTCTATTTACCGAGAGTAGCCGCTGAAGTTAAACGAATTAATCTCCTCTGTGGGCCCTACTCAGAGTTTTGCTTGTTGTTGTTGTTGCTATAGTTACTGTTAATGTTACTGTTGTTTTTATGGCATTTGTCAATCGTGTTAGATTAGCTACGTCGTGAGATGTTTTTTATGCGCAGCTCATGTAGAAATGTAAGTTCAATCTACTTAATTAACTGCAAATAAGAATGAAGTTTTCTAACAGATATTAAATTATTCTGCATAAGTTAAAATATTGACTTGTCTTTTGTTTTATGTAGTTGGCAAGCTCTTCGGATAAATTTTTGTTTAGACCGGTTTTTTTTTAAATAAATACTCGTTACTACTTTCAATGTCAATCAAGGCCAGAACGGCAAAGAGTAATAGACCTTGCATCCTCTCTCATACTCATCTCAATCAAGGTTGCTCGGGCTCTGCCGAAAGTCACGTGCAGATGTTCATATTCAGGTTATGTCATGGATATACGGGGGAACTTTGAGAAAATGTCTAGCTCATGACTTTTTCTACAATAGCTGTAAAGAAATCCTTGCCATGTCAAGCCGTTGCTGGCCCGGGTTGGCAGCCTGCCGTCTCACCCAAGATGAGTCACACGAAATGAAACTCGACTCTCTGCTCGCTCAGTAATTCTCAATTACCCAGTCAAGGTGAACAAGAGTTCCCGCCAGTTCTATCACCAAGAAACCATGGTAACCTCGCGCGCTTTCTCATGAAACCACTGGTCGTCTGCTTCGGATCTTCTCCGTCAAAGTTTGGATTTTCGCGACGATGGACCTAAAAGCTTTTCAGATGGGTTTCTTCTAGGGCCCCACACCGCGAATATAAACACTAGACTCGGTGATCCCGCAGCTACATTACCGAGCCATTTAGTTTTTTGATTAGCAAATGGTTTTTGAAGTACCCGACTACGACAGCGAAACTGAGCAGGATAAAGAAGAAAAAAGAGATTCTAAGATGTCATTTCCACTTCGAATTTAGTACTTGTCCATAAGCACAGGGTCGCCATTATAAACCCAGTGGGTTGCGTGACCGCTATTTCATGAAATACTCCATACTCTCAGCTTGGAGAGAAAGATTCAACCCCAATCATTTTACGAATTATATTCCATGGACAAGGAAAATATATTTGCCATAGATTTTTATTTAGGACTATACTAGGAAATCCGCAGATACAAAGAAAGCCACAGGTATAATTAACTCCTATGAACTACCTAAATCTTTCGAAACTTGTTACAGTCATTGTCATAATATTATTTACTGCATGAGAAATGAAAGAGTAGCCATCGAAAATTATCAGCTCATTCAACATGGCAACAACTTCTTAAGCAACTAGATACTTCACACTAACGAAAACAGGTGCAAACAAATACATAGCAAGGGCCGCCTTTCGGAGTGCAATATTGCAACTTTTCGGTGAAAAATGGAGCCACAAAAGGTTTCATTTTGCAACGTTTGGAGTGCCCTGAGGAATCAAATCCGCGCCTTTGAGGGTGTTTGATTGATTTTGGTTCTTGCTACGTATGTGCCATGGTTCCATGTATAAACGATGGCGAATTAAAACAATATCAATCAATATGTACATTACATAACACGGTGTCCCCTTGTGGCTCTTTAAAGTTACAAATTGCCCCTTTTCCGATAGTTCACAAGATTTAAGTACCCTTTTTTTTTGCTCAGTATTTTCATCAGAAGGGCGAAATGTTGAGAATTTTCGACTTTTACCACAACTTGCATCTTTTCGCGAAAGTTTGCACCTTTTATAACCATAACAAATTCACAATGTTGATTTTTTTTACCTTTTCTTGTCATGTGTTTAACAGCAGTGAATATTAACCAAAATATTTTGTTCATCTAGTTCATTTTTCTCTCAGAATACGCAAATCTTATCTTACAAATAACATTTTTTTCTGTCCAGACATCCAATCAATTTGCGCAAAAATATGGGGCCAAGTGGGGTGGTATATGAACCTTACTTTCAGCAGACATGAACCCAATAAACATATTAAATAAAACAGACATATTTCACTCAACACCCTTTTGACCTTGAGCGATATACCACTGAACTTGATAGATCAAAGCAACGGGATGTTTGTCAGGTCAGTCTATCTGTTTGAATAAATGACACCTCTGGAATAAACCAATATTGCACGTTTTCTATAATGCAGTTTGGTCAAAACTGTGATTTTTCGGAATGGTATCAACTGGTGTGATCTAAATTCAAAAGTTTTTCACATTTTTTCTGTCTTCCTATATTATGAGTCTTTCAACGTTGTTATGTAGCTTAAAACATGACGTATATAGTCGACAATAGCGCATTCGTCACTACTAGATCACTCTGAGTTTATTTCAATTTACCCCAGTTTCTTTAGCTACTCCAGCCTCTCCTTAAATCCTGCAATCCGTAAAATAAATTTCAAATCATT
>BQKZ01002913.1:10296-23493 GCA_036244855.1 Temnopleurus reevesii | reverse complement strand
CCCCCTCCCTCTCACTCCTCCCCCCTCCCCGATGATCATCCATGCAATATACAAGAAAACATCAAATGCTCCCGTTTTCAAACGAAATTCGGCATCACCATGACCGCCCTACTTTTAAAGCACGTGCTCTGTCAACGTTTATTCGAGTGATTTCTGATGATATCTTTGATTTGTGATTTGAATTGGTCATGTCCACAGCAGTTCAGGTAAATCATCGCACACCTGTTTTATTTGACAAAACGTGTGAAAATTTCCAAGACGACATTTTATCACTTTTCTCAAATTTAAAACGTCAATTTCTGAATAGTGTAATTTCAATCATCACACATAATTCCATTTTACAAAATGTTCAATAACATTTTTGCTATTGAAGCCAAATGATAAATGTCTCCGTGCCCGGCGAAATTATTTTCATACGCGCAGAAATTTGAAGGAAACACACTTGACTAACATATGAACACATCTGCACGTCGAGCACAAGCAAAACTAATTCATCAATGCAAATTTCTAGACACAACAAAAATGTACATGTCATTGTACCGTACGTAATTACAGCCAACGTCTGTCAAATTATGTTACTAGGGACCTTTAGCAAAGAAGACGGGAGGGCCGATCACAGCGTTAGCTCTAAGGTCCGTTCCAGAAGGGTGCACCAACACAACGCTACTTCTGGAATGGACCTTAGAGCTAACGTTGTGATCGGCACTCCCGACTTCTTTGCTAAAAGTCCCTACTGTATATTGTAATGACGGTATATAAAAGCAGAATTAGCTCATGCGAATGACTGTGTATGCGTCAAATATTAGGTGATGAACCTCTCCAATGTCGGTGAAAATTATGTCCTCACCATTTCCACATTCATGGACGTCTTTATTTCATGAACTCTGGTCAGACCTTGGCTATACACACAAAGGTTTGACGACAGCTCTATCAACGTCCAACGATTGGCTAATAGTCGTTTCCCAGGTTTTCGCCAGTCAGTTTAGTCTTTCGGCATTAGATACTAAAACGTCACTGATGGTCCCCATTTTTCCTTCTCTCTACTTTCCAGGTGTGGTACACAATGATCGATTCAACATGTGGAAGGAAGGTGAAACATCGAGTGAACCTTTCGCAAGGTTCGTCGAAGGGGCAGATATCAAAAATCTTCGACCGGCATTGACTGGCCGATCGCCCAACGTCTTCGTCACGTTTGCCAGTGCTGCCATCCCCACTGGTATTGGCAGGACGTCCGTCCAGTTTCGGGTACACCGGGACTTTACCGAGGTAAGAACGACATTTCTGTGTAGCATCTGCGAAAACATCAAATCCATGCCATTTGTGAAACATTATGACAATTCTTGCATAATACTTTTTATCATTTTTTTAAATATTTTTTACATTATGGCGAAAGTAAGAATTAGAAGACAAAGGTACAATGTTGCATGTAACCAAGAACCATCGTTGTAATTACAATGGTTACACATTTTTTGCAACACATTCTCGCTCTAAATGTATTTTAATATACCACTTTTGAACTGTTTTCTCGTCAGGATATCTTTATGTTCATGCAACACTGCACTTTAAATGTTATTGTCACTGAGAAAAACGATGACGAAGAAACGATTGAAATAATTTTTGTCACAGGGCGGCGCTTACATCGTGATTTAGATTTCTGGTTTGTCCAAACTGAAACAAACGTATCATTTGGGGTGTTGCTCAAAATCAACTACAAATCAACTGAAACTTTGCACATTGTAACGCGCATTTTCATTCGCGCACGGTACGCGCATTTAAATAGACGCGTATGAAAGAATGATTTTGATTGGCGTATTCCGATCAACTGTAACTTGCGATCAATTGCAATGTTTGAACAACACCCCCATTGACTACCAACAAAATTATTTGACGGAAATAATTGTTACATTTCCGCTAAGGTGCCATTGGGCTATTTCTGCTGTGTAATAGTTACCAGCTAATGAGGGATAGGTTTTCCAACCATGCATATCCATTTAAAGATATGGTAAAATATCAAGAAAGCCTATTATACACCTGTGTGACGTAAATGTCCAGCCCCAGCAGCGAGCCTAGATCTACCACCCCAGTCGATCGCCAGGGTCGCCTTCTACTTTCTCTTCAATTCTATTCGGTAATGACCTGGTAATTGTGTGTAGGCGTGGGAGAGAGCAGGAAGGTCAGTGCCATCCGGCTAAGCACATGCAGTTGATTCATTGTAGGTAACAGAGATCCCACCAGGCATTTCACCAGGTATACACGATGTATATATTTAAAGGGAAACCAATTCCTGGGATTATCACGGTCTCGTCGAATGAAGAAATATCAGATGAACAAACTGTGGAAAATTTGAGCAAAATCCGACAACCCGTACAAAAGTTACGAATTTTCAAAGGCATAAAGATATGGCGATACCTAACGCTGATGGGGATCCGTGCGATTGGCAAATTCGACGGAATCTGTGATGTCATGTCGGACAACTCCTCATGCACTCTGTGTACAAAACTTCACATTTTCTCCTTTTTCGGAAAAAGTTAACAAAATGCCAATTTTCGGTCGGGGATAAAGCATTTCTGTATTGATTGTGCATGTATTTTGCGAAGATTCTTGTTGCAACCTTACTGTAAATTTTACATGAATCCATTTTTAAATGTTCTGTGTGCAAAGTAAATGAGGAGTTGTCCGACATGACGTCACAGATTCCGTCGGTGTTGCCGATCTTACTGATCCCCGTGAGCGGTAGTGATCGTGAAATCTCTGTGAATTTGAAAATTCTTAACATTTGAACGGGTTGTTCGATTTTATTCAAATTTCCACAGTTTGTTCATCTGATTATCCTTCATTCAAGGAGAGCACGATAATTTGAATTAAGTTGGTTACCCTTTAATATGATCTATTTCTATATCTCAATGTCTCTATTTTTTGTATCACTCGCAGGTCTCGTTTGCAGCCCGCATCGACCCCAGTCCTGATTGGTTTGTGGGTCAATCGTCCCTAGATCTCTGTCGGAGCGGAGAGTGGCTTCACGACATGAGGTTGGACCTCCACCCGTACGACGCGGGCACGGATCAAGGGTTCATGTTCACCTCGCCAGACTTTCCCGAGGTGTCCTACCGTCCGATCAGTAGGATCACCTCCCGCGTGCCCAGCCATCCAGCTAACTCATTCTTCTACCCGCGATTGGGAGAGCTTCCTCGCATCGCGCACGTCACGCTGACGCGGGTGCAGAACGCGCAGCCAGCTTGGTTGAGTCTACTGCAGAGTGATAGAGGGGTGGTCAACTCGGAGTCGGAGAATGGAAATGTTATTTTGAAGAACAAAAAGGGATTCTACGATCTTATTAAAGGTATGCATTATACTTGATCTGAAAAAAAACCCCGCTCACACACCCCTTGCTTGACCGGTCATTGGCGGGCCTTTGAAATTGTTGGACGGGGGTACCGTTGTGCATGTGGACGGTAGAAAATTGGAGCTCATCTGGTGTGCGCATCAAATGCCAAGTGCGCGCATTCAACATTGCGCATATCGGACGCGCACTTGCTTTCAACCTTCCACAAGCCCCCCGCCCACCATTTTCGAAAGGCCACTATTAAATAGAATGTTTTCTTGTCGGCTCCCCGATTACAAAAATTCGGAATTGTAAAAATCCTGAATCCGTCCCGTGCTAAATGAAATGCATTTGCCGACTGTTTTATGAACCTGAGTACACTGATACTCGCCGTAAACTCTGAATCTATTTTCTAAAATATTCCCTCGTCCAAGTCTAAATTTTTGTCTTTCTGCACCAAAAATAGGTGTCATAAAATAAATTATGCTGACGGTCAACCCCAGGACATGTCTCGGACAGTTACCATTTACAAATGTTCGGGGTTTGCAGATAGACTGCCAATGGCACTTTCACACTAGAGGGTCAGTAGAGTCTTTTTTGTGAAATTGATTGACGGAGGTTTGTGAATGGTTAACATTGAGTACGCGTTCGATGTACACGAGAAATGATGCGCACATCAGTTGCGCACTCGTTTTCTACCATTCACAAGCCACAGTCCATTGATTTCGAAGACCCCCTATTGACGGTGTACGACAACTGTTATAAGACCAACGGTAACGTGTTTTATAAACCATATCATCGTCTTCGTTTTTACGAAGTGACGTTTGGCAAAGGGGAGTGTTGCATGGAGACACATAAATACCGAAGTATAACAACATTTCAGATGAAATCTAACTGTGTGTTAATTATAAAGAATAAATTGTAATTGGTTTTGTGCAACGTTGCAGTTTGGCTGCCGTCACTTCTTGAAAATACTGACGATATGGTATGATGAGGAAGATCATGTAACCGACTTCAACCGTCACAGCCCTAACTAAGTTCACTGTAGCTTAATATTTTCAAGTTTGCATTCTTGCCCAAGAATCGTCACAATACCTTCATTACCATAGTGGATTGGAGCCGAAATTGGCAGCTCTCATGTTTGCTTTTTCAAATTGTGATACAGTGTATTTACATTATTTTTACATCTTTTTCATCCTCTACCTTCTGCAGATTCAAAAGCAACCACGACGATATCTGACCAAGTCATGACGCCGTTGGACTGCGATGTGACGTCATGGGGTAGTTGGGGTCATTGTGACGTCACGTGTCGAGTAGGTCTGAAGCGACGGTACCGTCTCGTTCAACAGAAGCCTAAGAACCGAGGCGAACCTTGTCCGGATCTCGTCGACGTCGTCATATGCGATAAGATGATGGCTCTCGTCAAACCCGAGAAGAAGAAATGCGCGCTGAAGCACATCACCAAGGAGAAAAAGCGGTACATGAAACAACAGGAGAGGAACTTCAGCCCTAAAGGCAAGCGAAGGTTTATTGTGTAATGAAATAGCGACGAGATTTATGAACTCGATCTGGAAAGTCAAGCTTCATCCTCACTGCAGTAATTGCCACGGTGATTGTTGAAAACTATTGCATTTCACTCCAAGTGGTGAATTTCCGTTTCCCCTAGATCAAAAGATCTATTGGGAGTAAATGTCATCGTTCTGCCAGTTTTCCTAATAATAGTTCAATTGTTCCAGGGAGGCTAAAACATTGCACAAATGAGGAATTTGCAATAGCTACTTCTAGTTAAGATGCACTTATTCTATAATGGAAATGGATATGTTTTCTTAACTAAAATAACAGTGGCACGATTCGATACCACAAAACACAAAAAATAGGGACGCATCTAGTTTTGCACCCTTAGAGGTGCTGCCGCTGGTTAAATAGCAGAACCCTTTAGGGTGGAGATTTACATACCTATATACATCCTATGGGTTGGTATATACACCCTTGGGTGTAGATATACACCCTTATATGCTGGAGGTATGGGCAAGTCTACGGCTGTGTCACATCCGTTATGCTAAACTTTTAGCTTGCGTCGGGCTAGTGTTGTTTTATTTAAAAACGTTCCGTGAATGCACAAAGACGAATGTCATACGGTGGACTGACATTCGGCACACGCTCCCCTTGCGCAAGCTGAACGTCAGTTCACCGTCTGCATGAGCAGCGTATACTCTGTGCTCGGGGAACGCTTTTAATGTTAAAAAATGCTTGGCTGACGCAGGTTGAAAACGCAAAGGTGTGAGTCGGCTTTGAAAGCGAGTGTATATCTTGATGGAATTCTTTAGAATTGTGACACAGATCATATTTTTTGTCATAATTATTGAATTTCAAGGAATTTCGATGGATAATTTTCAATAGATTCAGCTTTTTTTTTTGCGTAGCGGGCATGGCATTTTCGTGGAATTGCCCATGCACACCCTTTGGTTGTAGATCTCCACAAACTCAAATGTGTGAATGAGCCTTCGGATTCTTTAAACGTCGAGGGAATTAAATATGCTCAATGGTGCTGATAACAGAGAATAATTGAAGTTTTAAATCATATAAGAAATGGAATATGAAACAATCCAAAACAAAATCATATTGTTGATCAAAACAGGGATCACAATATTTTAGTTCGTAATATAATGCGGGAAGGTGTATGATATTTATTTTCGTTAATGATGGCAAATCGTTAAGTTATCAAATGAATTAATACGAATTAATTACTTATATTTTTTGTAAAAACGAATTTGTAATGAGAGAAAGAGAGGATTTTGATTTTTGCTAAAACCAAAGATTTTGTATGGCGAAAAGTAAAGAAAAGTTGTCACATTTTAATTATTCTAACTTCTAATTAAATCAATTGTACATGTATTTCGATATCTTNGATCGTTCTGCCAGTTTTCCTAATAATAGTTCAATTGGAGGCTAAAACATCGCACAAATGAGGACTTTGCAATAGCTACTTCTAATTAAGATGCACATATTTTTACAATGGAAATGGGTATGTTTCCTTAACAAAAATATATGTGTCACGATTTGATACCCCTACATACGAAAAAAAAGTTACGGTGCAGTAAGTTTTGCTCCCTGATGGATGCCGTCGCTGGTGTGGAGATGTACACACCGTTAGGGCGGATATATGCAGCCTTGCGGTGTAGATATGCACCGTTTATGGGGCAGATATGGGCAAGTCTACGGCTTTGTCATCTCCGTTACCGTAACTCACGCCTCTGTGCTTTTAGCGTTTTTGGAATGTGAAACCACTCTCTGGACGCACAAAGACGCAGGTCATACGATGGACGTAAATTTGGCGTACGCTCCGTGCGCGCAAGCTGAACGTCAGTCCACCGTCTGAGCAGCACTCAGGGAGCGTTTTTAATGTTGAAAACGCTGAACCGACGCAGGTTACAAACGCAAAGGTGTGAGTCGGCCTTGACAGTAAGTGCATATCTTAAAGGAATTCCCTAAAATTTAAAATTTGTGACAAAGATATTATTTTTTGTTTCATAAGTATTGAATTTCGAAGAATTTCGATGAATACTTTTCAAGAGATTCAGCTTTTTGACGTAACGGGCATACCCACTTTCGTGATAGCGCCCTTATGCAGAAGATCTCCACAAACGCAAATGTGTGGAGGAGCTTTCGGATTCTTTAAACTGGGGGGGGGGGGGGGCTAAAACGCCCCATAGGGGTTGATCCCGGTGAAAAAATGAAGGGGGGGGGGGGGGGACTAAATACGCTCAATGGCGTTGATACCGTGTAATAATTGAAGAGCGGTGTAAGTAATTATCAGGGAGCGTTGGAAAGTGAAAAGAAAGTTAAGAGATGGAACGTGAAAAAAAATCATGTAGTTAATAACAAAAAATAGTAAAACAGGGATCACAACATTATGATATATTGAGTAAAAGTCTATGGTATAAAAATCGCAAATTTTTTTATATATAAATAAATTCTAAAAAGAAAATTAATTAAAGATATATTGTACAAAACGAATTCATTATGAGAGGAAGAGAGGATTTTGATTTTTGCTAAAAACCAAAGATTTTGTATGGCGAAAAGTAAAGAAAAGTTGTCACATTTTAATTATTCTAACTTCTAATTAAATCAATTGTACATGTATTTCGATATCTTTTTTTTTGTTCTGACGAATATGAATTAGCTTTTCTTATTGGTCAAATAAGAAATTGTAAATAAGGTGTAAGATACAAATGAATTTAGAAAACAAATTAATTTATATTACTTGTAAATCTTGTACATTGATTGATTGATTGTCTGATTGCACTTGAAAAGTGTTTCCGCAATGTGGTGTAAATGAATGAAATAAAATCCGAAAAAATATAAATCTTTCTTCAGATTTCTTGTCTTTTTGTTTATGCCTGATGAGTGACAATTGATAACAACTATTTATTAATACTATCGAAACTCTGTCGAGTGGGTTTCATGAAGTTTGTTGCAGTGACGAGCAATCACTTTCATCCCGTCAAAATCAATGATTTCATTAGATTTAATCAGTGCTGACTATTTGTCGCTGCTACAAGATTCATAAAACACACTTTTTCCTCATACATATTGCACAATTAAATGCATTTATTCGCACGCTGTCATAGAAATAAAATACACACGCATTATGCACCTACACATCCGTGGACTATAATATAATAATCTGAAATGGGGAACGCCTCCGAAATCATCCTGCAGCATTCAAGAAAAGTTAGATGATCAAGCTGTGAATCTCTGGAAAAATGTTACAATGCGTTCAAAAGTTTTAAAGTTTCATTTTTTTCTTCTGACTTGGATACTTGAGTTGGGAACTTCTTGGGAATATGTGATGGACTAACGGATGACTCCCAATTCGTAGATACAAAAAAAAATGAATACAAATCCTAACAATGAAGAAAAAAAAGTTATGGAGAGAGCGAGTGGGAGTCGTTCACTTTGGCCTACCAGATAGGAAAAGTAAATTTTGCTTACATTGCTACGGGTTTTTTTGCGTCTCATTTTGTTTATTTGATGACAGCAAGTGAATAACAAGGATAAGTTCCTCCTGGAGACCTCATTATCTACGCCAGCCAATGCTAGGAAATTGCAAGTAAAATATCATAAACTACGCCGAATGTATTAACTGTATATTGAGTACTATAGAGTGTGTGCGTGTGGGTGTAAAATTATTTTTTCCATATATTAACCCGGTGATATTTGGCCAATAAGAGAAATGTGAAATAATGTTTGTTAAGCCCTGGTCACATAGGTTCCCTGAAGCAACACGATTTAACCCGACTCGTTGTTCTGAGGCAGTTAAGTGTGAATTAACAAAGAGTTGGGGTGAATCGTGTTGCTTCCTGGGTCCTATGTGACCAGGGCTTAATGATTTATTTTTTAATTTCAGTGTCAAATGCATTTTGGTCCTCGCCTGCCCCATGATAATTAACCTTGGCCCGTCTGCAACGTTTAATTCTCCCAACGAACGAGCTGTGGCTTAAAAATTACAACACATCATGGTATTTTTTTAATTTAAATTACTATCCCGCCTTTGGAAGATGTAGACTTTTTAGAATGAAGGCCGTCTCACACCTTCGCGTTTTTAACCTGCGTCGCCCCAGCGTTTTGGAAATTAAAAAATCTCCCTTGACGCACGAATACGCACGTCATACGGTGAACTGGAGCTCGTCGTATGCTCGTCGACCACAAGCCGATCGTCAGTCCACCGTCTGATTTGCGTATTCTGTGCGTCCAGGGAGAGTTTTTAATTTCCAAAAACGGTAGGCCGACGCAGGCTAAAAACGCAAAGGTGTGAGTCGGCCTATAGAAAGCAGACATGTGCGAGGAGCCGAAGAACAACCAAAACAAAAAAGAAGCAACAGATGCAATGTGTGTCACTTAAATATTTATTTTGGCTTTGTTTCGAAAAACAATGTTTGCAAATGTAAGTTAAATATGAATCAAGAAAACACAATTGTAAATGGCACCTAAGTAAAATAATTGCATTGTCACTCACAAAACGATAACCTTGATTCGATTGCGTGCACAATAACCCAGGGAACACCGTTTCATTTTCGCGCTATGTTAGACATAACTTTCAATGTTGAAAACGAATCCAAAATATGAATAATACAACAGCTCATCATGCTCATGGGCTTAATAAAGTATATATTAAAAACTTAAATCGAAGCCCTCATACATGTACTTTTGGTATGAGTTTGATACTGGTCTGTAAAAAACACAGACATTTTCACTTCAAACCTTGCAGCGTCGGATGAAACATTTCAAAAAGGCACGTTGTATTTAAGGTCCAATATAAATGTTCTGAGACATTTTTTTACAATATTTTTACACTATTCACAAAGTGGATGGTTTTTTATTTCCTATTTACAGCATCCATTAAAATACAATCTTAAATAGATTGCTAGTTCCAGCACCAGAGAGAGAGAGAGAGAGAGAGATAGAGGAAATGGAGTAGTCCGTCCAGGAAGTATGAATACTTCGGTTATGAGTCATCGGCTGCAAAGAAAGATAAGGAAAAGAAAACAAAATAAGCTTCTGGTAAAAAAAAAAAGTTGGATAGAAATTATATGGATAGAGTCTTCATATTTTATACAAAGTGATATTGGTGAATAGAATTTTATATTGAAAATTAGAATCAACGAGATGAATCCTCGACCGCGCGCAGTCGAAAAATATGCCTCCGCCATTGCGCGATCAGAAATATTTGCCTGTTCAAAGAAACAAATACTGTTGACTGCATATTAATATTGTACAAATTTAGTGCAAAGCTGGTAGTAAAATTAGATTGCTTTTGTATTTGTATTTTGTGATAGGGAGAGGGGAAGGAATGGGTAGAGCATTGGAATCACAAAGAAACAATATCTGTACAGCAGTTCTGAACTTAACAAGCTATTTTGGGTGATTTTTTTACAAGTTTTTGGCCCTGTGACCTTTGACCTTTGAACCATTGAACCCAAAATCTAATCAGTTCATCCTCACATGCTTACACATGCTTACATATACTTGAGCCAAGTTTGGTAAAAATCTGTACAGCAGTTCTGAACTTATTGCGGTAACAAGCTATTTTTGGTGATTTTTTTACAAGTTTTTTGGCCCTGTGACCTTTGACCTTTGACCCACTGAACCCAAAATCTAATTAGTTCATCCTCACATGCTTATACATACTTGAGTCAAGTTTTGTCACAATCCGTCCAGCAGTTCTGAACTTATCGCGGTAACAAGGTCCGGACGCACGGACGCACGGACAGACGGACGGACAACCCGAAAACATAATGCCTCCGGCATCACCTTACGGTGGCGGAGGCATAAAAATCTCTATTTATATACTCTCTTCATGCAGACAGATAATCTTACTCATTGGCCGGTATTCTGAAGACTGGTTTAACTTAAGCATGAGGCTAAGTCCAGTCTAAATCAGGTTTAAATCCAGTCTAAACAAAAAACACACACGTGGTCGGCAAACGATTCGTATACTGACAATAAAACAATATTACGCTTTGCATCGAGTCAATAAGCACAAGTAGGAGGCACTATTAAACTTATTCTTGAACATTAATCCCAATTGTTCCATTAATTCTTTCATTTTGTGAAATTATATATTCCCACTTATTTCCATGATTCGCAAAACTGCTTATGCTAGTAGAAATGGCATATAATTCCGTTACCGTCTAACTGATCTTTAATCAAACTAACGATAGAAAAGTGTATTTACGATGTCGGTGGCTTAGATATGAGTTGCAGTATTATCAATGGGAGCAATGGGAAGTAAAAAAAAAATATATCATGTATTGCAAATTCCGGAAATTCCTTTACAGAAAAAAATCAGTAAATCTTACCATATCGACAGTTTTGAATGCGTACTCTGTAGGTCAAGAAAACATCACATACTACTTCATTGTTGGTGAAATCTGTCTCCCCGACGATATGATCTGGATTTACATCAATCTGAAAAGAAAACAAGAACAAGGAATGTAACTCATTTTACTTGCGGTTATTAATGCATTCGCGATCGCCATAACTATGATTTTAGTTCTTAGAATTGTTCGGACGGCGTTCGAACAAACTGTTGCATAGCATTAGGTTTTGCTATAAAGATTATTTTTGTCCTTGTCTTTCAGAGGTAGCACATGTATTACTGGTCTATATCTGAAATATCATATGGAATAAGAAAAATCAAGGGAAAGCTTTCCACATACTAAAATAGGAATCACCGAAGGTATAGGCATATGCGATACGTAGTTTATCAATATGTAGTGCATTGTTGCTTGTCAATTCTTCAAAATTCTTCAAAAAGTGAATCAATGCTTATGTGGCGTTCAAATCCCAGGCCTAATACGTCCAGCAAATATATCCGTTTTGCTTCTACAAAATCAAGTTGGAAATGGACGGACAAAATGGAGAATTCACGGCGGCTTGATACTCACTCTTAATACATACGATCCTTGTGGAACACCAGTGATATCGATCCATTGACAGTCAATATCATTACGATATATATCGACGCAGTTGACGGATATCCCCTGGGTGCCAGCGTCACAACTGTAAACTTTTTGCGCCCCACTGTCACAGTATACATCCTCCAGACAGAAGCTTGCTTTATGACCCTCGGCCACCCTCTCTCCATCATAGTCGAGCAAATCGTAATGGGAGAAAACGTTCATACTGTGGTAGTGCCTAAAGAGGGAAGGAAGCGGGGAGGAAAGAGAATGATATAATCTTCTTTTAATTCCGGAGAATAAATATCACCCAACATCTGGAAAAGTTATATCAACACACCTGTTCGTTGGAATTTATCCAATCGGTGTTTGGTACATTTTAATCAAATCAAATCTGCGCTTTGGTCTGTACTAAATCTGTACTAAATACCGCACTTCATTGTATTTTTTAACAATATGTGGACAGCATGTCACCCAACATTTTAAGGCTGGATCTGCTACCTTGACGCTTTGATTCACCGGAGAGAGATTAATGGGGCTGTCACACAGGACGTTTGAGTCAACGTATGCCCGACGCAAGAAGAATTTGGCAAATACGTTGGTTGTGGCAAATGTTATGTAAAATGTTTGATGTACAGCGTCATGGGCGTCATTAATGACGGACCTGTGCACTTCAAAATAAATCACCATTGTTATTATTATTATTATTATTATTATTATTATTATTATTATCATAGTTATGTGTTCGTTTTTTAACGTCGGAACATGCCTGGCATACACTAAAACTACGTCCTGTCAGGCAGGGTTTTCGAGAAGAAATTAAAACTGAACAGTTTTCACGTTTCCCCGAGATATCGATCATACGCCTTGCATTTTACGTAATTATCAACAAACATGCATAAAGGTCACCCATATGTCGAAATACATTATATAGCCTATTGACGTTATTTCCAAGTGCAATAGTCATATCCGATGAAACATCGAGAAGTGTTCATTTTGAAGCGAACTATACCATAAGAAGATATGAAAATCAGAAGAAATGAAGTGCGAAAAGGGGGTTCCAAAGATAACGTAGGAAAAGATATGCGATAATTATAATAGCTCGCTATTAGTTCTAACAGAGTGTAGGCGGAATGCTCTCGCCCAGGACGATCTGATGCCTCTGTATTTCCCACAAAACAGTATTCATTTTCTAATTTTTGCAAAACGTCACATCAGATTATCTACCTATTAAATGTGGCGTCCCACAGGGAAGCATTTTAGGACCCCTATTGTTTATGTGCTATATCAATGATATGTGTGTCTGTGTTAAAAATTCTAAGTTGATCTTATATGCCGATGATAGTGTCTTATTATATTCTGATCCAAATCCTAAGTCCATTTCGGATAAATTAAGTGTCGAATTATCAAATT
>BQKZ01002912.1:31254-47037 GCA_036244855.1 Temnopleurus reevesii | reverse complement strand
ATGTACATTCTATTAAACTATTGCTAAAATTAAAAGATGTCCACATCTCTTCCCATATGCCAGTATACATGTTAGGCATACTAAAAAGTGGTTCTTGCAAACTAAAAAGCTTGTTTGAGGATTGCTGACATAGCAACAAATGTATGCAAACTGAAATCCAGGTTTTGAAGAACTAGCAGATCTATAAGCATCAAAATAAATTTGAATCAATTAGTAAACTGACATTGTGGAAACGTGTACTAGAATCAGTTCTTGTGCTGAATGATTGACAATCCTATGAGTATAACATTTATTTACAATTGATTGATTTATTCAGACTTTCTTTTAAATGCAAGACTTGTCTCATTCAAGTCCATTTCCTGCTTTGCAAGAGAGCCCTGCCAAATACAGTAAAATACATAATAAAACATGGCAAAGAGAAAAAAATAGATTATTCCCATATTTCTCAAAGTCATTCCTAACATATATGTATGAATACACTCACCTGGGAAGCACAATGGAGGCAGAGAATTGATCATCTCTTGATTGTAAGAGAGAGGAAGCGCTCTGGGCTTGATGGACAGCCTCCTTGCCATACGTCTCTGACGGAACTGAAACCCAGCAGGGCCAAGGTCCCTCGCACTTCCGGGTGGGGTGGCGATAGGGGTGCGAGGATACTCACTGTAACCATCAGAGAGAAGGGACTTGTTTTGAGGAAAAACAGCCATCTGACGCGTTAACACTGCAAGAACGTGGGGCTCAAAGGCTTGCGAGAATATGGGCATGCCATCTCCTCCACGGAAATTGAACTGGAGATAAGTGGAAACAAAGAGAGAAGAAAACAAAGAGATGTATTTGACTGAATAAAAAAGGCTTTTAATACCAATCATAATAGAATTATATTTTTTGATTAATACTTGATAGAACATTTTAATCAATACCTATAATTTATCAAGAAAGTTCTTGGAAGTGATTAAGGGGTAAAAAAAATCATCAATTTATCATTTTGATGTCTTTACACGAATGAGCTTCATAAACTAAATTCAGAGATTTGGAGCCTTATTTGTTACACATGGGCAACCAACCTGTTGGGTGCAGTTATGAATATCATTGGGAGATAATTGATTCCCCAGGCATAGAATCAAACCAATCCTAGTAACATATAGCATGGGCATATGGAAGCATCCTGTTCAACTGCATGAGATAAGTACAGGTAGGAATGCATACACACTTGATGATTGTATTTATTTAAGAAATCACATTAGACAGAGGCTCTGTACTTTAAGTTTTTACAAAATAAAATATATATTTTCTAAAACCAATTTTCAAGATTATCTACATCACCTTGATAAGCACCATTACACTTACTGAAAATGCCCTGAAAATACTTAATTTTATCACTTATTAATTATAACTAAAGGTCAGAAACAATATATGGCCTTGACTTAAAATCACTAAACTCCCAATTAAAAGTGAGATCATTACCCACAGTTTAGGAAGTTTCTTTCAATAGACCAAACAAAAGGAATTTGTTCATGAGGAAAATGCAAATAATACAAAACAATATTAGCTTTATGTTTCAAAAGAAATCTGAACAACAATTTGATGGAATTTGTCGTATAAAACCACCTGACCATTAATGATTGAAGTTGAACTAATGTTTAGTTTGGCGGTTTTTACCTGAGATGCATGGGACATTGACTTCTTGGCAACCTTCAATCCAGTATCATCATCCATCCCAACAACAACACACATCTCGATTAGAGCATTGGGAAGTTTAGGAGTAGCAATTGGTTGTGCTGGACTCAACAATGACTGGGCCATTGGAGGCTGCAGTCCCTGGGGTGTCCCCGGCCCTGCCACACTCATGCTGCTGATCAACTTTGGTCGGGCAGAGTTAGACGAAGTGAAATCTTTAGCACTCTGTCTCCACTTATTCAGCAATCGAAGTGTAGGAACAATGGCCCCGAGTTTATCTCCTGCCTCATGAATGTCGTCTGCACTGTGACTTTTCTCGTTCTGCTGCTGCGCTAGACTGATATTCAGATGTAATTTCGGTTTGTTGAGACGGGGTGGAACAGCCGAGGCGGTCACTCCTGGCGTAGGCGCTCCGCGTTGTAGCTGCGACAGCTTTCCCGTCGCTCTCTCTGGGGCCTTGTCTCGCTCACTGCTCCCGCCTCCCCCGCTGCAGTCATCATATTCATAACTCGACATCTCGTGATACACTTTTATTGTTATTTTATTAGATTGTCAACAATACAAAATCTGACAGTCCATAATAGATCGATAG
Organism: Temnopleurus reevesii; assembly: GCA_036244855.1. Classification (NCBI taxonomy): domain Eukaryota; kingdom Metazoa; phylum Echinodermata; class Echinoidea; order Temnopleuroida; family Temnopleuridae; genus Temnopleurus; species Temnopleurus reevesii. Next base: position 44,768 of record BQKZ01002912.1, on the reverse strand, counting down.
AACATATTGTAATTTACAACAAGTATTCTTTGAAACTTGCTCAGTGGTCCATTTAAGCGGACAAAGTGCGAGAATCTAAACATAAAAACAATCCAAACAGCCGACGACCGCGCTGGTGTTGACTTGTTTACTGAACTGTGAAGGTGCATTATGAAGAGTCAATGGACTTTGTACTGTGTGAAATATCACGTGTGCTAACAATTTTGTGTGCTTGATATGGTTTCTGTAAATTTACATTTCCTTTGGCTTTGCAAAAAAAAAATCAGAGGTAAATGAATTGTGCTCTGTCATATCAAGGAAATCTTTTAAAATGAAAGTTTCCTTGGTCATATTACCCGTATATTCCACGTGTGTCTGCATCAATGAATTTCTTCATATATCTATTTATGACCACCTCACATGGATATCAAATGTCTAGCATGCAATCGTAATACAAGCGATATTAGATTCAATCCCAAAACATTTTATAACAATGCATTACATTGGAATCAATTTAATGAAATAGTCGTGTCCAGGGGCCGATTGAACGAAATGGTCTTAGCTCGAATATTAAGTATGTAAATTATATGCTCTGTATGTTGTCTTAGCATAAATGTAGTATGGCAGGAAACAAAGATTGCTAGTGAATGTTTGATGAAAGCATGGTCCAACATAATATTCTTCAAAATGAAACAGATTTTATTGACCACAAATTTGGATCAAACATAGAAACTGAGTTTGGCATAAATTACAAAAAGATAATAGCGCCATCTCACTTGAGAAGCAGACGGCATCGCGTGCATTGCATGCAGAAATCCATGCAGAACTCGCAAAGATAATCGAGCCACGGTTTCCTGAAGAACAAAGTGATGTGTCGTGAAGGAGGGGGGGGGGGGTGGAATTAATCTAATCTGAATAAGATACAGCGATTGTGAATAATCATTATGGCAAAATACGCGATTGTAGGCTTTGTTCCTCTTGCAGTACGCAGGAGTCGCAAAAGTTGAAAAGCTACGTAACGCTTAATTTTCAATATGATAATATTCAACATTGTGTCGCCAAAAAGCCTTAAAAGACATTTGAGAACATGAGCTGTTAAGGATGTTGTATCACTCTTTGGACTGATTATTTTCAATGAAACAACTGAATGTTGTCCAGTTTTTATGCAATTTCAATGCTCACCCTGGAAAGGAATTATAGTCAAATAGTATAGCGTCGGGAAGAGCCATTTGGCACAAAGTAAACAAAAGCCACTGAAATGGATTCTCTATTCACCAACAAGGGTGTATATAATTGTGTTACAAGTTGCACGGGCCTGTGACAAAATCCCGGACGAGATACAAACCCATGATCTCTTGGTTACAAGCAGAGTGTCATAACCACTTCTTATTACCATTGATATAGAAGAATATTTTTCACAGCTAATAACAACACGATATAATCGATTTCCGTAAAATTAAGTAGAACGTCATTCTAATGCTCCTTTTTAATATGCTATTCAAATCTAAACCGGCTTGTGATTGTTGTGTGCGCAAAGTTCAATACACTGTGTACGGATCTGTTGTACCATGACCCACTTTATTTTCCGGAAATAGTTTATACCGTAAATACATAAATTCGCGTGTATACCCTTATCTGTATTGTAGAATCTGTATAATTATGATTGACTATAGGCCTTCTCAACTGATGAACTTATTTTACGAGAGGAGGTGGAATTTGTCATATTTATTTATTCATTCCTCAATATTCATAGTGGCGTTTATTCTTCATTGAAAGCCTGTATAAATAAATCATGTTGTGTTATTGTCTTTTAACCATAATAAGGCTTCATTATTTGACGAACCTATATACAAATAATGAGTATTTGTTTGAGAATCCTTTGCCAGATAAAATTCCAGTCAGACCTAAAATAAAGCAATTCAATCTGTTTGACTTTATTCATGTTAATCTTAGATACTGTCATTATCTTTTCGCAAGTACAATAAAAAGGGGTAGCATAAAGTTAAGTATAGAAACTGGAGTTGGAGACGAACACAATTTTATTGCAGCACAATTATGCGTGAGGTATATTGTATGTATTCCTCAAAATATAATCGTGCAGTTTATCATAATGGTTATAAATCCTATGCTCTTGTAATATATAGCAACATAAAAATACACTAACTTCTCATCTCTCCCTATCCCTCTATCTGTCTCTCTCTCTCTCTCTCTCTCTTCTCTTCTCTCTCTATCCCTCTCTCTCACACTCACTCTCTCTCTCTCTCCCTCTCTCCCTCTCTCTATCTATCTATTAACTTCTATCTTTAAGGCAACCTAGATAATCGAATCGCGCAATATCAATTCCGTTTCAATTCCATCATTGAAACGGGTCATCCGAATTCCTCACCTCACAAAAGATGTTTCTACACCGCTGGATGTAATGATAACATCTATTCAGCTTATTTATCGACATTCACCCTTTTAGCATCGCCACCATCCTAATGGCTTGAGGCAACCGAAATGTGAGACAAATGCTTCAAGATCGACGCACCGGCTTGAATGCAAGCGTGCAGCCAAATCCCCGCATCTTTCAGTTTTCATTACACATACAAGAGCGCACTGGATAATTCCCTCCGCTATCACCCCTCCACCATAAAGCACGTCTCCCGCCGTAGATCGGGGGCGCATTACACTCACATCACTGCACGGATTTATTTGTACTTAGCTCCCACTTGGCTGACACACACTGTATTGAACGACCGTGAAGTGCGGGAGGCAATCTACCACACCACTCATACAATAAATTTTGGCTGCAAAAATCCTTGGAGAAATATGGCGGATTGGAAAAAATTCCTTTGGACTTACGTCTGTATCTTTGTCATATATCTCTTTCAGAGCGGTAAGTATCGTATTCAAGTTCTTATTCATATGTTGCCAAGGAGGATCAGTGGATTATCATCAACTTGATTATCATGTATTTCAGTATTAACAACCGAATTTTTATTGATACATGAAATCCCTAAACCATGCTCAATCGTTATAATATTGATAACTCATATAATGATGCTAATGTTGTGAAACGTTTTCCCGGTTGTTGATTGTCTTTTTTTTTCTTTGCGATTGCCAAATAGCGCATAATGTTATGTTGATCTACTTGTACACCGTCCTCTTTCAAACTTTGGACGGTAAAATGAAGTTTTGTTTGTTCTTGCTGTTCCTGTATATATTTTCCATTTCCCTCCTCTTCATCCTCCATCTCTTCCTCCTCGTCCCCTCCATCCCCCTCTGCTTCCTTTGATGGAGTATTGTTTCTGCGGGGTTACAAACACACTTCTATCGATAATTTGGGGAGCTATAAGCTTGAATTTCGTTTGTTTCTTTTTTATCCATCATCATCATAATCATCATCATCATCTTCTTCTTCTTCTTCTTTTATTCTCCTTCTCCTTCTTCCTCCTCTTTTCTCCTCGTCCTCCGTCTTCCTTTCAGCATTGACCCCTACTTCATCTTCACACATTCCTTTTCTTCCTCATTTCCCCCTCATCATTATTTTATCTTCGCACCCTTTGGTGGATTAATATTCAAATCACAATCCTTGCTAGTTTCATATCTACGGTAGATTGACTTTCAATTGAAGGAATATGGACTGTAAAATTCAGTGCTGGTTCTTATCATCCCCTCATTCTCATCCTTCTTGTTCCTATTTTTCGTCTTGTTCTCCTTCATAATCGTTTTATCTCTTTCATCCATCTTTGTCCTCGTAATCATTTTCTCCCTCTCCTTCTCCTGCTGCTGCTCCTTCTTCTTCTCATCCTCCTCTTCGTCTTCTTCCTCTTCTACTCATCCTCCTCCTTCTGATTCTTATATTTCTTTTTCTTCTTCTTCTTCTTCTTCTTCTTCTTCTTCTTCTTCCCCTCCTCCTCCACCGTAATCCTCGAACGCTTTGGTGGATCAATGTGCAATTCGTAATCCTAACAGTTTCACATCTACGGTAGATTGTATTTCTATAGAAGGAATATGGACTGTAAAATTCAGTGCTGGTTCTTATCATCCCTTTATTCTCATCCTTCTTGTTCCTATTTTTCTTCTTGTTCTCCTTCTTAATCGTCTTATCTCTTTCATCTATCTTTGTCCTCGCAATCATTTTAGCCGTCTCCTTCTCCTGCTGCTGCTCCTTCTTTTTCTCATCCTCCTCTTCGTCTTCTTCCTTTTCTACTCATCCTCCTCCTTTTGCTCCTTATTTATCTTGTTGTTGTTGTTCTTCTTCTTCTCTCGCTCCTCCACATTTATCCTCGAACGCTTCGGTGGGTCAATGTGCAAATCGCAATCCTTAACAGTTTCACATCTATGGTAGATTGTATTTCTATAGAAGGAATATAGACTGTAAAATTGAGTGTTGGTTCTTCTCCTTCTCTTCTTCTTCTACTTGTTCCTACTTTTCTTCTTCTCCTCCTCCTCCTCTTCTTCCCCTCACCCCGTCATTCTTCCCATTTCTAATGCTCCTAAAATTAGTTAGGTGTGAGAATATTATATCCGTGTATAGATCTTACCCAATGCAAATATTTCCAAAGTGACATACTTTTATTCTCATTTTGATGAGAGGAAAGGAAAAGGTTTAGATAAATACACCTGTCCAAAAAGGCACCTAATGTCATTTTCCATCACTTCACTTGGCATGCTGGAGCATAATTATAATTATTTATCCTTATGCTCTCTATTCGATAATGTACGGGTCATTCCTTTTCTTTTTTCTTCCTTCTTTTATGTTCTCCTTCTCCTCGTCTTTCTGCTTTAGCTTCTTTTACCCCTTCCTCGATTTCAAACAAGCATTTCTAACTAAATTATTATTTCTAATATGACTAAGGCTGACCCAGTCCTTTGCATTTTAGCCCGTATTTGAAAATGAAAAATGCTCCCGGGACGCACAGAGACGGTGGACTGACGCTCGGCTTGCCCTCCTATTGAGCGCAAGCCGAACGTCAGTCCACCGTCTGTTCCGCGTATACTGTGCATACAAGGAGCGATTTTAACTTCCAAAACGCTGGGCCGACGAAGTCTTATAACTCAAAGGTGTGAGTCAACCTTTATTATTATTATTATTTCCATTAGTAGTAGTAGTAGTAGTAGTAGTAGTAGTAGTAGTAGTAGTAGTAGTAGTAGCAGTAGTACAGTAGTAGTAGTAGTAGTATCATAATCTTCATCATCATTATTTTGTTCACTCTAAGATTTCGGTTATTACAGATCCCTCAATTTTGCGAAAATATAATCTATAATAACGACAAATATTACAAAATTGCTAGATTTAGAGGATAAGTTAGAGAAGAAAAGTATTTCTCTAATATTGATCATTTTGAGCAGTAAACATTTACACGCGACTGCTATAGATTGCACCAATATCATATCATAAAGAGGTCAACTGTACACCTGGTATATGGATATCCATCCTAATACCAGGTAGGGAAAATGTGTGCAACTATTTCACAGTTGGAAAGAAAGTGAAAGTTATTTTTCCAAACGTTTGGAGCAGGGGTGCGAGCGTTAAAGGGGCTCGTTCGCGTTCATAAAACTACTAATAATGATAATAATGACAGTAATACCAATGATGATGATGAAAATAATAGTAACAATGATAATAGTGATGATAATAACATTAATATAAATAATAGTGCATATTATAGTACATGTACTTCGTAGCGCAAACGTCTACTTTTTTTGGTATTGTTAGCGCATTGAGTGAATGAAGAGCAAACAGAGATGTGACGATTAGAGCGGAATAATAACAAAACACATTGCAGAAATATAAATATCTTAGACACAAAGAAAAGGTATTGCGTTATTATGATGCAACGAACAAATCAGATTCAGTTAGGGTTTGAATGTTTCGGGGAAATTTGGCATGTAGGGCATGATATATAACCATGTTATCATGAAGGTAGGATGCATGCGGAGAGATATCGCCTTCTTTTAATACATCGCTGTATGCTATAAAGCTTCGGATATCATTATTGTATGTTGTTATACAGCACTTAAATGCGTAATGAGGGACTAACCCGCCAGCCCTGACAAATTCTTCGCATTCAAAGAATGGGGTTCATTTAAGGGGTTAAGTGTCCATGTATACCAGATCATTAGAGCATTTTAAACCAACTTTTTAGTAACATTTCAAGAGGTGACGTATTTAGTCTAATTGTATCGTCCTGTGCACAGGAAGTTGACTAATTATACAGAGCTTTCTGTTAATGAAATTTATTTTCCTCTTTTGGTTACTGGTCTTTTGTTTTTATTTGTGTTTAGTATTGGCATTTTAGTAGTAAACATAATAGAAAGTAATCGTTCTATCCAACGTATTGGATTGTGAGTTTAGTCAGTGTTTTCTGCTCCAATGCATGTGCATAGTTGCAGGAGAAAACGGAAGAGTCCGAAATTATGTCCAAACTTTGAAAGCAGAAAACCCTCTTTGAGACGCAAGTGCAGACCTTATGTTTCAAGTACATCATCATAACTTTCACTATACATTCTCTCTTTGAATGTCCACATGTCCTTGGTATAACATGCCCCAGTCTGCTCGGTGCAACATGGCTGTATAGCCTGGAGGCCTCCCCAATGTCCACTCTATATCATACTCCTAACTCAACGGACTCAGCTGGTGTATTTACTAATTACACGGTATGCTCTATACAAATTCATCAAATTAAGGGTCCTCCCATCTCGTTTCACGGGCTGGTTGATTCAATTTGCTAAGGACAGACCTATCAAATTCAGCTGCTTCTTTATATGAACTTTATGATACACAATGATTTATCACTTCCAAGGATTCCATGTTGCAATAAGTGCCATGGTATCTTAAAGACTTGGTCTGACGTAGAAAGAATAGCATTTATTAAAACCCCAAAGAGAGGAAAAACATCAGAGGAATAGATGAAATAATTTTCAAGTTGATATCAAGATGAATTTTTCAATGAGTTATTTTGTCCCTCCAAATCCAGGGGTTGCTAATCAGGTTACAAAGGACTCAACTGAAAAAAAAATCACCTTTAATTTTTATTTATCCGGGTGTGTAATTTTTATGACTATAGAGTTCAGTTCAGTTTAGTTTAGTTCAGTTTATTTTCATTTCCAATCAAATGAAATATAGAAGAAGTCAGTTCCAAAAAAAAATCATAAAATCATGATACATGAAGTAATTCATACAGTATAATGACTTCATGTGGTATTTACTAACATAATTATAGCATTGTATAAGATTACTTCTAAAAAAAATATCGAAGTGACTGGAAAAGGAGAGGTCTACTATATAAGAGCGGGGCTTTTCAAGGTGTTCATATCTACTTTTGATGGCGTTGTTGTTGATGTCGTCTTTCGTCCAACACAACACCTTATGTTTGGGTCTTACAACGTTTCCCATAGTTTACCCATCGGGTAAAAAATGTTTCATTCCAAATCAGATATTGAGATGCAGCTATAGATATATTCCTTATGTTGGTAAATTGTATTTCGGTGGATATATTGACACAATAATACGGCCGAAGTGCCATGCGCAGCAATATTACATATACGCAGACTATATGGCATTTCAAAAATATCCGAATGAAAAAATGGCCATTGTATATATTGAGGCAGTAACACAATTTCCAACCGTCTAGACGATAAAAGTCACACTCACGATAAACCGGTAGCATAATCAAATTACGTTGTTCAAAAATGTCGATGTCATGTAAACACCTCCTTCTAATGCTCCAAAAATTTAGAAGGTGTGAGAATATTATATCCGTGTATTGATATTGCCCTATGCAAATATTTCCAAAGTGACATATTTTTATCCTCATTTTGATGGGAGATAGATGGAAAGGTCTAAATAAATACACCTGTCCAAAAAGGCGTCTGACATCTCCATCGCCTCACTTGGCGTGATGGAGCATTATTTCCTACGTATGCTCTCTACTCGATAATGTACAAGTCATAAAAAAAAATCCGTTATTATATAAAGATGAATCCCCAATAATTGGTTTTATAGAACTTTTTTAAAGAAACATTTTCGATCTCATAAAAGCAAAATCTTATAACTTTATGATTCGTATTCAACTGATTTCCATTCCTTCTGCATTCACTGCCAATAATTTCTCCACTAAATCTCCACTTTCAGATATACCCAATGTGTGCACACACACACACACACACACACACACACACACACACACACACACACATAACACACACTCTGTCTCACCTCAAATTCCATCGCACTCGGTATGTTACTGGATGGATTGATTCTCCAGACATATTAATCATCCCCATCTCATTTCTCGAACACAAATACACACAAACATACACCCATACACCAACACACACACACACACACACACACACACTCATCTCAAATTCCATCACACTCGGTTGTGATCTCTGTCTTTGATAATTAATCGATTTGCTTCTCCAAACAAATTATTCATCTCCCATCTCCTTTCCCATGCAAAAATACGCGCACTCATACACCCATACACAAACACACACACACACATACATATCAAATTCCATCACACTCGGTATGTTTTGTTCTGCGTCTTTGATACCTTATCGATCTGCTTATCCAAACAAATTAATCATCTCCCATCTTAATGCTCAACCCCACCCCAGTTTCCTTCTCCTCTCCATCTCACGAAGTTAATTGATGTTGTACAGCTGTCTTTCGTTCTCCACGTTCCTTGGGTATGAGTCTTCCGAAATTAGAGAATTGTGAGGGTTGCCATATTGCATCGATTTTATCAAATCTTCCTTTTCCTTTAAGAGTGAAGGATACATACGGTGATACCGGCCAAAATACTATATTAGTAGCTGTATAAGAGCTTATTTCAATTTTACTATTTCATTTATTATAGACTGATCATTTTCAATTTTGTGATATATATTGGAATCCAAGTTTTCGAAATCTTGACGATTCCCCAAGTTATCTCTGTTTATCGTCAAATTATCATTGTGAAAGCCACTCTACATGCTCTAAATCAATCATTTTAAATCAAATTATTTCCAATCAACCATTACAAGTTCTCCCCACCGCCCCCACCCCAAAAAAGGGGGAAATACCTTGGTGATTGCTTGCCACAAACTCGGAATATAATTTTTTCCCGTTTTCGCAGATGTTTTGAAAGCGTAAAGAGTATTATTCAATTGGCGATGGAATTAAACTTGTATAATGTGTCAAATTGGCAATTAAGAATATCTCTCTCTCTCTCTCTCTCTCTCTCTCTCTCTCTCTCTCTCTCCCTCTCTCTCTCTCTGACTTTGTTTGTAGTTATTCTTCTCGAATCGATATTTCCCTCGACAATTTTACCGGGAGTTCCCAATTTTGAAACTAAGCATCTGTCCCGTAATACCTCGAAATCCACGAAAATTCGATAATGCTTATTGCATGGCGACGAACAAGCCTGTGGGAAATATAAACAGAGTGTAACTAGATGTAGAAAGAGCTTTGTTGCATTAAAATTCTTCTTCAACTACGGTACAAAGTTAGTAGATGTGTGCATAATCGATTACACTCGAGGGTAATCAATGTGGGTGTTTATTAAGACATTCGTGTTTCGAGTTTTGTTACGATCAAATGAAATGAAATCTTTCCACTGCATATATTTCGAATCAAGAAATGTAGGAAACTGATTTTGAGAGAAATGTTTTACAGTCATTATCCAATCAGGTATTCTGTCCTTTTTTTTTTGGGGGGGGGGGGTCTTCATGATTTAGAAATAAATCATTATGAAAAGCGAAAAATAAACAAGCATGTGAAATTGTTATGGCTAATAAAAAAAAAAAAAACATGAAAACAAAAGAGGGTGGAAACAGAGAAAGAATTGGTAATTCTACCTCGTATTCCGCATTTTATTCATTGGTGAAAGAAAATCAAGTGAGGGAGGAAAATGATTATTCAAGCCCATATCAGCTGCATGGGCAAAGCTATTGACATGGTTCCTGGAAACATCAACGCCACATTGAAATGCATCAAAGCCGGTGACAAAAGCGTTCGTATAGGTGCCGAATTGGTTTTAGATATCACCTGGTTACCCAATACATCAGGGAGGGGAGGAAACCCGTCTTCATATCGATCATGTGACTAAGATTTCAGGCTTCTTGAGTAATTTTGTATTAAATTCCCCGGTAAGTTTCAGGTGGTCGCTGTAAGAGTATTCTATCGGCTCTTATTGTTACACATGCATGAATAATGTGTTCTAGGAAAAGGGCAGGACGTATTTGCCCCATTCGAAACATTATTCTTACTTTGCTTACTTTGATTCGACCAACATTTAAACGTAAGACAATTAAAATGTCACTGGATTATTATCATTCTTGTAATTTGGTACAGATATTCTAAAATTAGAAGTTTTGAGTATCGGGGAAGAATTCAATTTGTTTGCTTTCTTTGAAATACATTTATAACTTTTAAGTAAATATAATGTTTTTGTTCGAAATAGTTGACTTACCGATTCCTTCTAGTAGTTGTTTCAATGAACGAAACATTAAACGAATAAACAAATCTCAGTCTTGAAGAAGACTGCTGACTGTCGGATGTGCATTGTAAAATTTAGCACTAGCAAAATGACCAAAAGCCTTGTCGGCATTCCTCTTTCTTGGAAGGGTGAATGTTGCCACAATATCTACCCGACCTCATTCCTACATGCAAACTTTGTTGGGGTCTTTGTGGATCGTCGAGCCCCTCCCCCCCCCCCCCAAGCAGCGGAGCGGTAGAGGCGCCAAATTTCAGTGAAAAGGGTACACTAATTGCAGAGGGGACGAAATTCATGATGAAGCTTCTTTTTTTTTTTTTTGCTTGTCAGCTACTCGGGTCGCACAAGGGGCGGCGCCAATATAAAGTATTTTTTGCTTGCTTTGCAAACCTTGTGTCTCCATCCATGTATTGAACATAACACCAACAAAGATTCCGACGGAATTAGTCAATCCAAATGTGCTTAAATACTTGTGAATACTTAAATACTTGCTTTGGTGTTTCTATGTTATGAGTGTGCAATGAGATAAGACCATTCGGTGTCACCAATCTTACCTGAATCATTTTCACCCTAAACTTTGCATTAGATGCGAAATTGACGTTCACAACTACCGTGTAATATATCCTTCTTAGAGACCCCATCATCAGAATCATTCTACTTAGAATGGAAGAGGAGTCTTCCCCAAAGATTATTCACCTTGACCAATGTTTAACATCCTCTTTAAAATAAATCCCTTGCTCGTCTGGATGTCGCGGGAGATTAGGGATGTCTTCATTCTCCTCATCATTGTCGGTGGGCAGAGAATGTTGTCTGCGACGAGACAGACGATCATTGAGATGGAAAGCATGTTGGAGATCATGGCATAAAGCCAAGGAGATCGCTTGGGGATGATGGACAATGCGGGAACAACCATTGTACAGTGGCGGAGTGAAGGGGAGGGTCGAATCATGAATTTTGAAATGTATAGGGTAAAAGAGAGACACGCTTGGTTTCATTGTGCAATGTTGTTGGAAAGGCATCAGAGTTCATATCTATTCGTCATAAATTAAGCACACACGTTTGAAATATATTTGAATTGTAAAAAGTCTGCAATTATATCATATTAATAAGGAGCACTCAAAATGTTACCAGGGGGACCAAACAATGCTTTATGTAATCACTGAACAGGGCTGTTCCCAAATAACACCTCCAGACCTCTGGAATTATTATGATGTTAATGGAGGAAAAGAAAATTGAACGGAATCTAATTATCCGTTGAAAAATTAAGCAATTTCCATGTCTAGATATGATTATCCCTGCCGCTGATGGGGATCGATCAGCCTTTGACGGAATATGTGACGTCATATAGGAGAAGTCTCCTTTCATTCAGTATACAACCTTTCAAATTTCCTCCTTTTTCATGCAGAAATATCAGTAAAGTGTGGATTTTGGTTAAGATAATGATATTTTTGCTTGAGTATGACTTCCCCTTTTCAAGCGTGCTTGTATTTTTGACAGAATCATATAATTATTAATCCTTATTCTGAATGTTCCATTTTCGAAAATAGTTACATACAAAGTGAATGGGTAATTGTCAAAGTTGCCGAATCAATTAAGGGTCTGCATTAAAAAAAAAAGTCATTGAATATTTGAAAAGTCATACTTTTAGAACAGACTTTGAGATTTTCTCATACCTTCACAGTTTGTTCATCTGATTTTTTTTCATTCAATTAGAGTATTATAATTCGAGGTGTGTGTTAATTGCCCTTTAGGTTTTGCCAAGGTTTATATTGTCACCCTAATGTCACCCTAATTTGCTAATACTGAACTGAATGTGATAAAATATTCATTACTTTTTTGTTTGTAGCTATCTTTTGAAGAGCCACTTCCTCACCGAGAATAATTTTGATGTGCTTTAACGTTATGAAATACGGTGTATTAATTGTTCCGTTCAGCATTTAATAAAGGCTGAAATGTGACAAACAATAAACTTAAAATAATATCATTAGATTTTTCCCACCAATTTCCCCTTTATCGTTTTCCATGTCCAAACTTCTAAAGGTTAACCAACCATCCTGTCTACTCGTCTGCTGCCACATCGGATCCTAATTTTCTTTAAGAATTGGATAAACGTTTCTACATCTGCATCTAAAGAAGTTTCCGATAATCACAAGTTTTTAATTCCTAGCATTTCGACCCTCCCCCTTTGTTGACGAAGATCTCCCGCCATGAACCAGATCGCCTGCATAGTTCACATTACGCACCCCGTAGAGACGGTGCCGTGATCCTTACTACACCACACTCAGCACGAGGAGCATAAATAATGTGCTCCTATTGTGAAAACAGTTGCAGTCATCAGACTCTCATAATAACCATCATTAGAAATCTAATCGCCGAATCACACCTTTGCGTTTTAGCCCGCGTCGGCCTACCGTTTTTTGGAAATTAAAAACGCTTCCTTGATGCATAAAGATGCTGGTCATACGGTGGACTGACGCTCGTCGTACGCTCGTCGACCGGCAAGCCGAACGTCTGTCCACCGTCTGATCTGATGATGTGCGTCCAGGGAGCGTATCATTTTCAAAAACGATAGGCAGACGCAGGCTAAAAATGTATAGGTGTGAATCGGCCTTTAATCGTACATACCGAAATCGAATGTATTTCGGCGTAATGGGAGATGAGTTTTTATACATAATTGATCAAAGCAGGGGCCAACCAGTTGTCAGGCCCCTGTGAATAGGTTTTGATAAATGTCATTATCATTAATCACCGCATGTAATGGGTATTGATGTACTACTTAATTCTAGATATCATGCAACATGCAGAAGTGATGTCCTTGTGATGGGTCGTCTCAATATGCATATCACAATACCAATGGCGGGATGCCAATCTTCTGTATACATGGTATAGTTCAGACATATCTTTAGTTTTGGGTCTCCATTCTCTATGCCTATATGGCGTTCATTTATAAAGGCCTCATATCCTTTAATGATATCATTTATGTTATAAAAACTGCCTCTCCCCTCTCTCTCTCCCTCTCTCTCTCTCTCTCTCTCCCTCTCTCTCTCTCTCTCTCTCTCTCTC
>BQKZ01002912.1:11790-30997 GCA_036244855.1 Temnopleurus reevesii | reverse complement strand
TCTCACACACACACACACACGCACACACACACTAAGTGTGATCTTTATTCACCTCCTTTCGATTCTTATTTCTCCCGTTTTATCTCATGGGCGATTCTCCATTCTTTTTACTTTCTCATTCAAAATTTTGACGTTTATGAATTGTGCCTTTTTTCCAACGTATTGTAAAGGCTATATAGTTATTTTTCAAGTGTACATAAATTACAAGCACTGCTTCTCTGTGGACTTTCTTCATATCATTTCATTTATCAATTTCTATGCGTGATATATTTGGACAAAATTCAACAACAAAATGTTATTACTTGTACTTTTTATTTACTTTTCCTCTTTCTTTGGATCGTTTTATTTTGTATTTTGTACTTCGCTTGATGCAATTTATTATCTCGTTATTAGTGCAGTACATTTCTTTTGAAATAAAAATAAATTGAATTGAACGGTTATAGATTCGGTTAGTATTTACTTATTGTTGTCGATAGTTTAAATCATAATTGTACTTCACTTATTTCTATTTCAGTTTCGATCACTGCTCCAAAGTATGGGTCAGAAATCATGACTGCTTGGGGAATACCTTCAAAAACGATATTTTTAACTATTTCAAACATATTTAAAAATAGATGACATACGAAATATAATTCTCTGGCTTTCTCCAGACTACGTATAATTCTTTACGCCTAAATCGGCTTGTGTTTACAAACACTGCATGGCGCCTCGAACTTTAATGAGATGAATGTAGAGATAATATGACCTTGAGTGATTATGACATACGCATAGTTATGGTCTGATGGATTCATAGTACACTCTACACCACGTTATAACGCCAATTAAATTCCTTAAAGGAAACGTGAGTTCTGATCATACTAAAAGACATTTTAAGTTTTATGCCCTTACTATATGGAATTTATTTACAACATGTAAGCTTTCCTTCGATTTTATATTCCTGATATGACTTTAAACAATAAAATATTTCGATCGAATACTGTTTATTAAATTCAACAGCGTATCCATCACTGTCCATGGTATAACTATCATTAATGAGCTCTTCAATTATAATCTAGATTTCAGTTCTACCTTTCAGCTCAGAAATAATGAAAAATGTTAATTGCAATCTGTTCAATATGATCAAACAAGAATTATGACATTCATTTCACGCATTCTGTTTCCTGTATAGTAATATATCAATAAAACTCTATAAAAATAGTTTTTATTCATTTATATTCAAAATATGTACAAATTTTTGTGGAGTTGCAAAATCTGATCATAGGTTGGACACAACTATTATTGGTTAGAATATTCACAAGCTATGGTAAAAATGAGGAAAAAAAATCACAAATGGAGAAATTTTGTGATGCCCAGTGTTGGGTAAGAATTTTGCCCTACGTTTTAAGAGTGTATGCTAGATGTAAGAAATTAGACATCTAAAAACTAAAATACAGTTTAGCACTTGAAAATGCTCACCAAGGGACAACATTGAAAGTGCTTCTTTCATGTCTCTTAACCGTATCTTAGTTTTTTTTGGTCACATCGAAAGGATAGTCTAAACATGCAAGAGTTATCAATATAGAAGACAACATATAACTAAATTAAAATATGCCACAACTTTCGATTCGAGCAGTAAACTTATGATAAAGGAAATGAACAGGTTGGTTATTTTCTATCAATCTCCATAACTCCATTGATGGCACATAAAGTGTATCTCATTCTCTATGCCCATGATAGAGTTTCAACACTGAGAAGGAAAGAAGGAATTCCGATGTTTATCAGCGTGCTGATCACTTGGAATCATTGCCGCGGCTTAATGGCGTCTGTAAACTGTCTTCGGTTTTAACTGTTGGGGCGGTGGAGATGAAAAGAAAATGGCGTTTCTTGAAGAGAAGCTTAATGGCGAATCTTCTCTAATTAGCTGGCGTTCGTTTGTCTTGAGTCATGCCCAGTACCAGTACAGCAATACATGTCAACCGAAGGTGCCAGCGTACATATAGGTCGGGTTGAAAGGTCATAATAATGGCATTTATTTTTATGATTGTCATCCTTTTACCTACATATATTAAATTAAAATGTTTTTTTGCTGATTTGTGTGTTTTTTACACAAGGCTTTCAAGACTTGAAAATATACGTATTGATATCCATTTTACGAATGGCCGTTGTTTGACTTCCTAATGATTCAGAATGGTCGAAAATAATTTGGGTTTATGGAGACACAGCTTGCAGTCGGAATTGGAATTTCATCTCACAATAAAAAACTGATAATGACTGACTATATGAAAGACAGAATAATTCTATTTTAATCTATATACTGATAAGTGACAAAGACGTTCTGAAATATGAAAAATATCATAAACAAGGAAAAAATAACACTGACTCTTATCGGTCAGTAAAACATGAAAACATTCATGACGAAACGTGGTGGTGAATCCCGCGCATAATTAGGAGCGGCAAGCTCTTTGAACTACCGCCCAAAATATACCGCTTGATGGAGAATTTGGAAGTCAAAATCTGGCACATGCAGACCACATACTATAAAACACTTGCATGTACATCACATGGCGTTTTAAATGGATGCGAGCTCGCTGAAGCTCACAAGACACAAGACTTAATGGCTAATTGGCTTCTCTTCCACTGATGTGAGCTGTTGAGTTGGGTCACGCCGGTTTCACATAGAATAGGGATGCTGGGCTTAAAGGGAAACATGATGGTGGTGCGTTATTCTTTTCTCTTGTTTAGTCAATGATTTAATCATCGAAATGACATTCCTGTGATAACTTTAATTGCATTAACGGAGATGCATTATAATCACCCACCCTAAAAAGAAAAATATAAGCTGTCATAATAGGCATTACGCTGCACAACTTTTAACGCGATATAAACTATTTTCGCAAAATAAAGAAGATCATGGACAATAGAGCCGTACGCAGTGTAGTGAACTGTGCAGACACATCAATCATATTCCGGTTCCAATTTTAATAGCATTACAAAGGAGCATTGAAATGGCGTTCGACTTAATTCTACGGAAAACGTGTTTTATATCGTATTTTATCAATATATCGGACGCACTTCCTTTCACATACGCACACACACAAAAACCTCTACAGACACACCCACTTATATGCAAACACAACACACACACACACACACACACACACACACACACACACCTACATTCGTCTTCACACAATATTCACGCACGCATTGTTTAACCCATACGCATCCTGACAACTATTATTCACACACGTACACGCACAAAATGCACACCCACACCCACTCTGCACAAACCATTACACGCACATCAACGCCCACACACCCATGCTCTATGAATAAGAAGATAATATCTCTTTCTCTCTTTTTTCTGGTATAGCCCAGTTTCTGAGAATCAGATTTCACCATCTGCGCAGGCGGAGAGTCAATGCAGCCCTTATTTTGCGATCGGGAGACATATTGGGATTTTAGAGGAGCCAATCAATTTTATTACTGCCCTTTGTCAGTCAAAGCTAGTCCCTTCTAATATTTCATATTTTTCATTGAAGTAAATAAGAGGGACATGCCAGACCTTTAAAGTGGAACTTCCGATTCATCATTTTTAGTGTATGAATAATGCCCAGAGATTTCAGAGATGATTTCACCAGACATCCTTCTTCTCCAGTTTACGTGTCAGGACTGGTATGCGTATATGTGATGTATGTGTGTGTGTGCGTGTGTGTGTGTGTGTGTGTGTGTGTGTGTGTGTGTGTGTGTGTGTGTGTGATAGAGAGAGTGTGTGTGTATATTATGTGTGATTATGTGTTGATGTGTGTGGGTGTGGGTGTGGGTATGCGATTGTAGGTGTATGGCTGAGGGTGTGGGTGGTGTTTTGTGTGTGTGGTGTGTTTGGTGTATGTGTATGCGTGTGTGGGGGATGGGTGTGTATAGGGGGCATCGTGTGCGATTGTGTATATGTACTGTATGAGATAGAGTTTGATCGTATGCGTGTGTGTGTATGTGTGTGGGAATTCTATATAGACTATACATTTTCGAGTTTAAAGTTGTTTTCTCTGAAGTAAATTGTGGAACAAACCATTTGTGTAAAGTAATAATAATTATACATAACATTTATTATGAACTTAATACGGATGTTTCTAAGCGCACATTATTCTGATTATAAAAAGAGTATTAAATTAAGTGAATTAAGTGAAGAAACAGAGGAGGAATATAACAAAAAATAGTGCACAGGTTACATCAACAAAGTAACAAAATTAACAATAAATGTAGATATGGTGTGCACCTTTACTGACCGACCCAAAGTACATTCGTGGGTCTTTTGAGATAAACGTTAACGTTAACGTGTACATTTGTGTTTCCGTTTCTGAAACATGCAATTGTAGCTTTTTCTTTTAGGGGGAAAAAGCATAACCAGTTAAGAAATCTAGATGTTTGAATTTGCCCTCTCATGTCTACATGCAGTGCGATTGGTATTCGTGATATAATCCTCTCAATATTTGGCTTAACTTGCGTAGTATTACTGTGGTAACATAGGATGTCATACACACGCACATTATAATGAAACCTGTCAATACTGGCATGGATTCATATACGCTTCATCCATACAGGTGCACATTATTCAGTGGAACGTTGCATACTAAGTACTTTGTGGTATATAATACTTGGTGGCTGTCACAACAGATTTACATACCAATCCACATGTAATAGGAATTATATCAGGTAAACGATTCGTCATTTGAAGAGAGTTAGAAGTGGGGCCAATGTATCACTTCTTAGTGCTCATTGGATGTCGGTTTTATGAATGTGTTACGTGATGAGCGTATCNCCCCCCCCCCCCCCCCCCCCCCCCCCCCCAATTTTTCCCCTATTTGACATGTTTGCGTGACCAAAGTATTCCTCCTCTACTTCTTCTCAAAATAATAAACGATTATTCGTGAATTACCCGTGGTTCTCCTTTTGAGCTACCGGCATAATGAATAGCGGTTAGTTCTAAAAATGTTTATCAACGATTCCTTTTAAAATTCTTGCATGTCAGATTATGTCAAAATGTCAAATTATTTCTATCGGGTTTACTTTATTGATTATTATAATACAATAACAAATGACACCGCATACATTCACATCTACCGTAGATCGTTTCTTCATGACATAATTGTCAGGAAAATGAGAACTTGTTTACTGACCGCCAAATTAGTCTATTCAGCTTTCATCTACCCTGCACTTTGTGACCTGAAAGCAGCCCGATTCTATTCCTCCACTTTCAAAAACGTTTCTATTTACCCGCTGAACCATTTTAATTCATCGACTACTGAATTCTTAACTTCGCACGTGGACTTCCCGGTTCAAGCAGTCTATAGGTTAAGAATTCAAATCTCTTGAAAGGTTAGATACCAGACAGGTGAATTCTATATACGTGCTGTATTATTGACACGTTTGATCGGGACGGTGAAATTCCAAGATTGATCGCATGCTAAAATGCTGACAGTGAAAAAGTTCGGTTCCTATTGTCCTTGGTTTACTGTAAAATGCATATAGGTTTTGATTAGTCCACCCACAGGTTACATTATGTAATACATACTAAAACTTAATACCACATACGCAAAAGCTAGGATAATTTAATCTTAGTTGTGGTTAGTTAGAACGCACGACCTGGATATCCAATGTATAGAGAATGATGAAATAATGAATCGCTTCATACTAGCAAAAGAAGCAGGGCACTTAGGGCAGAGGTAACACCTTAAAATAACTCTGATGGTGAGAAGTATTTGCTTCGGGCTTACGTCAAGTGAAGGAATGGACAATCATGTAGGGTGCTATTTGGACGAAAATATCCCAAAAAATCGTCACCGAGGTTATGACATCCAGCATTTGAAAATGGCATAAGGACTCTTTATCTTTCTGTTTACTAGGCACGTAGTGAAGGTGATGTAGGGGGCAAGTGCCCCCTCCCAGTAAAATTTTGACAAAAAATGGACATACGACATGGAAAATGGGGACGGAAGGCACGCCCCGTAAAGGGCACGCTCCCTTTAAAATATACAATCCCGGCTACGCGTTTGTATTTATGTCATCTTGTTTAAGTCTAAATCCATGAATAAATTAATAGCCCAAGAAATATAAAAAGATTTTTTTCTCCACAATTCTTTAGCTACAATATTAGTAAAACATATTTAATATGCAAACGGGACCCTATGGAAGAAGTGTTAAAAAAAACTGAATGGGCTATCCCTGCACATTAATTTTGTTATTAATGAAGGAATGGGTAAAATCAATGTAAATGTAAATGTAAACTAGAAAATGAAAGAGTACTGTATACCTACATGTCACTGGATATGATTATGAATATTGTACCGATTGTCGGTTTCCTCTGAAGGTAAAACTCATCATGATCTGAAGGATCAATTGTGTTCAATTGACTTGAAATAATGTGATTCCGATTTTTTCCTTCAAATGTACTCTCTTGGTGTGGCCAAAGATTAAAATTGTAAAGTCGCATCTCGTGGTGGTATTCACTTTGTCTATAAGCCCTATGGCGACCTTCTTAGGTGCACCTCATAACTTGAGCCATGTTTGATCTTGGGGAGATAAAATGCTTTACCAGTCGACCTGAAGATTCAGCTCATCACTCAAGCTCTTCTATCAAACAAAAATGTCACGACTTTGATGGCAAGGTTCACACGAAGGGGTTGTTTGGCGCGGATTCAAACCCAAGACTCGCTTTTATTTCATTTTTTGTTTCTAATTGGCTGAACTGAAGAAAAATATATATATATATATAAAGTAATAATGATACGGTATTTAAAGCTGAAATATCAATGGTAAATAATTCTGATAGTCAACACTAAATTTAATTGTGTCAGGCCAATTTTGGGCAATTCTGATCAGAAGTTGGGACATCTATCCCCTAATAAGACCTATATAAAGTGAGCTAACATTCTAAAAAATATATTGCATTATTTCTATTTTCCTTATGATAAAAGAATATAATATTTTCAAGTATATTACAACTCATTAAAAATAAAAGGCGTGACATTTTATATGATTAACTATTAAGAGGTTTTATCACCGATATTTATTTTAAATGTGTGTTTTGTGTTTCTCAAGAACATTTTATGAACAAAATATAAATATGCATAGAGCTGTTGACTGGCTTGTACAAACAATATTTCCGTTTCTGCTACTGCTGCCGCTGTTGTTCTTTTTGTTGTTGTTTTCGATTCCATGGTGATGACGTTCCTGTTGCTGCTGCAACAGTTATATTTTGGTTGTTTTGTTTTGTTCTCAGTCATTGTTATGTTTTTGGAAAAGGAACGAAACGTGTAATGGCGCGCTCGAAGATTGGATACAAACTTCTGAATGACATTAACGAAAAACTTGCCACTTGGGGTCTTTGAACGCGAACTGTCGGGAAATGTAGAAAAGACATTGGCCAAGGAGATGGATGAAAATGAGAGAATAAGATAAACAAATGTACCCCTCGGGGTAATTCAATTATCCTAACCTTATTCTTTAGGTAAGGGGCACTCTGGCGGTATTCGGAAATTGAATTTCGCCCTTTCTCTATTCTGACTTGGGGATATGTTCAAGAAAATGGCGTACGAACCTGCCGTAGGTGACATACATCTTCCTTTAAATATCAACGCGACTCTGTACTCAATGGTTACTGGTATAAGAAGAGGTTAATTTGCTTTTTTTTTTCATTAAAGAATGTATGGTATTGTTTTCTGTTCATTTTCGCTCTGTTTTGCGTTTTGTTCTTTTGCTACAGAATATAAGAATTGTTAATTAGTTGTCTTTATCTTTTTCACCTACGCCGTATACGCAGAAGCGCGTTTTGAATAATTGGAGGGGACTGGGTAACATGATTTCTACACACTATAGGCTTGCAAGTATTAACTTTAAATAATTGGAGGATGCAGTTCTCCTATCCCTCCCCTGTTTTCAAGGTCTCTGAATAATGCTATATCTCCGGATCATGAGTAAAATTTAATTTACGAGTATAGTTTCCAGGATTCGTTATACTTAAAACTAATCGGAAATAATTTGAAACAAACTCCATACAACATGATAAAACGCGTTATAAGTAAATTATTTGCGGCTTGAACTTGTTTGAGATTTTTTATAAAGAAATTCATTAAGAAACATCCGAAAATGTTACACTCAATATAACTTTGTTCGCCCCCTTCCATCTTTTCCTAATTCCATTTGTATTGTCATTCCTATTTCACTATTTATTGTACAGTATATTGTTTGCTGTGTTTCCTAGCGTCCACTAAAATTACTATGTTGTTTGGCATTTTGGTGCCAGTGTATATCGACTGCTAGACATTTAATCTCAAGCGCATGATGGCTTGGCAATGACTGCCAAGGCCGAGCTAAGTACATAAGACATCCAGAATAGTGTCTTCTAGGAATGTCATATAAAAAAGGTAGGGTTTTTAAAGACTGAATCGTCTATGTACGGTATACTGTTTGCTGCGTTTCCCAGCGTCCACTTAAGTAAAAAAAATAAATGCTATGCTGTGTGGCTTGTTGGTGCCAGTGTAGATGGACTGCTAGACATTTAATCTCGAGCGCATGATGGCTTGGCAATGTCTGTCAAGGCCGAGCTAAGTACATAAGACATCCAGAATAGTGTCTTCTAGGAATGTCATACAAAGGTAGGGTTTTTAAAGACTGAGTCTTTCTATTTCACTATTGTTGCTGCGTTTCCCAGCGTCCACCTACGTCAAAAATATGATATGATGTATGGCTTATTTGTGCCAGTGTAGATGTGCTGCTAGACCTTAAGCGTATGATGGCTTAACAATGACTGCCAAGGCCGAGCTAAGTACATAAGACATCCAGAATAGTGTCTTCTAGGAATGGCATACAAAGGTAGGGTTTTTAAAGACTGAGTCTTTCTATTTCACTTTTCATTGCACATTATAGTGTTTACTGCGTTTCCCAGCGTCCACTTACGTCAAAAAATATGGTTTGCTGTTTGGCTTATTGGTGCCAGTGTAGATCGGCTGCGAGACATTTAATCTCAGGCGCATGATGACTTGGCAATGACTGCCAAGGCCGAGCCAAGTACATAGGACATCCAGAATAGTGTCTTCTCTTGTAAAGATGAGGTCTTCGTTATGATATTCATATTCTTTCCGTGGGGGTGCTTTAGCGAGACTCGTTGAATATTTTTATCCTGTATATCTGTATTCTGTATTTATTAGCATTTTTATGAGAGGTCAATCGAATGATGTGTCTATTCTAAACCTATATTTCTCTCGTGGATACGGATTGAATATAAGTCTATCGGAAGGATATTTCTATTCTAATATATTTTCTCAGATTTTCCTCAAATCTGTAGTTTTGTAAAAACATATTTGTGCAACTGTTTATAAAAGCAGGTTTTGCTTTTTAAACAGTTGCACAAAAAATTATCATCCGTTGTGCGATATTCCAACTCTTGTATACCTGAGTGAAGGTACGTATTTCACCGAGATGGTTTGAAGATAAGTCATTTGTATCAATGTATTCCTATCTCTCGTATAGTTTCCTTTTGAAAGTCTTAATTCCGCTTCTCATAGTGTAGATAAGTTGTTTGTAAAGATGTTCCTCCAAGACGCGTGTAAGATAACTCTTGGTTAACATGGTTAAAGCCATTTCTATTTTTTTAAGCAAGATGATTCGTTCATCATAATAATGTCACTCCGAACTCTATATCAGACCAGATGTGTTTACAACTTGAAGAACAAGGGGAAATTTTTACTCATACATGTATGTATTCCCGAATCGAACTAATTGATTTGAATTACCATGAAATACTCTGAAAGGCTTCAGGTCTTCTAATTTAAAGTTCATTGAGATATTGGCTGACATTCAATTTGTAAATGCGTATTTCTCTTCACCATTTCTCTCGAATACGAGGCACGAAATTGGGTAGATAACAATTTAGTTGTCCATCGATCGAGCCATGTTTGCTAAAATGCCATTGGAAGCATACATCAAAGGATTGCCTGGGATTGCTGTGTACACACCCTACATCACGTTCACATCAATTGACTGTCTATTCAGATGCAATCTTTGGGGAGGGTTCACACTAGGCACTGTGCATTACACTTTCATAAGGTACTAGTAGTAGAAAATTGCCCATGCATGTATTGATTTGTTAACCAAAACAGAGTGTCATTCCAACGCTAGTTGCTTTTTTCTCTATACGATTTTTGTGGATAGGCCCAACATAAATTACTCAAATTAAATTTTTCAAACTAATTGTGCAATGTATTGACACGATAAAATACATTTCCGCATTTAACATTAAGTCGAACGCCAATTCGATGCTCCTTTATATTGCTATTGAAATCGGAACCGGCTTTCGGTAGTAATGTCCATACGTTTCTACACTTGACGTACGGATCTATTGTCCGGTGAAACACTAAATTTCATGGAAATAGATTATATAGTGTTATTATTTAACGAAAACCTTTATTGGAAAACATTAGAATATTTTGCATTGACAGCTAAACGACGCCTGTTGTGCTCCTGACCACTGACATAGAGTATGCTCTTCGTATGTGTCGATGATGACGAAGGACTCTTAAAAAGACTTCCGTCATCTCCGTTCAGAGGTGTACCTTTGTGGGGCGATGTGTCAATTCTGGCGTGTATGAGCACTTAAAAAAGGATGAATTCTTCATAAAGTATTCGGAGACAAAATTCAGCATTTCGGAACCTGTTATTTTCTTAACTCACATTATCATAATGATCAAAGTTGAAAAGAGAAAACTATTGAGCCATCGATTGAGACGACGTAATATTGTGACCACATCCATCAATTCAATGGCATAAGCTGTTGGAGAATAAGATGAATGATCATAACTACATACAAATTTGGCGGTGATGGGGGCTTCCATCAATCATTTGCAGGCGCGCACCCAGGATTTTCATACCCGGGGCGCTGAGCCCAAATTTGGCGCCCCCGCCCCTCCCCGCTAAGCTGACAAGCTGACAAGCAAATTTGGCGCCCCCTCCCCTCCCGGCTGAGCTGACAAGCAAAAAAAAAGGTCATCAGCTCAAATTTGGCGCCCCTCTTAGCGCCCCGGGGGGCTGAGCACAAATTTTGCCGCCCCTGCCCCTTTGGCGCCCACTTATAAGCGCATTTAGTCAACAAATTTTTGCGCCCCCCCCCCCTGGCTCTGACCCGGGGGGCTGACGCCCCCATAGCCCTCCCTCCCCTAGGTGCGCGCCTGATTTGGAATATAGCTAACTTTCTACATTAGGTGTCCATTTTTTTTAAATCCCTTTCTTATGGGTCAGTCATACCTACAGGCTGATCCAAACAGTGCTGCCAAAATAAATTACCTTGAAATGGAATGTTTTGTTAAATCAATTAATTTATACAATTGAAATTACGAAAAATGATCTTGGAATAATATCATATTTTAAAAGGGAACAAGACAGTAATAATAACACTTTTATATTCGGGTTTAGAGCAGGGAATAAGTCTGTTGGTGAGATTCATTTCTCCTAACATCATAATCATGAACGTATATTACACAGGACAATTTCTTTTACTTTTTCTATGCATCATTCGTAAAGTGTGCTGCTTTAATATAGAAATATAAATCACGGTGTGTGCCTTTCAACACATATAGTCCCGCGAATGTACTATTTCTAGACAAGGGTTTATAAACTCACTGGTTTCAGGTTGCCCAGGAGATAGGAAATACATGCAAGCTCTGACGAAAGTCTTATTGTGAGCAATCAGGTGCATGTACGCGTGTTCCAGTCTCGCTGGTAACCCAATACGGTGGCTTTAAACACACTGGATGCATCATGTTCCCCTTTTTATTTCTATAATTTTTATTTCTGTGTTAGCAGGGACCGGAGGCCAGGGTTGCAGTTCCCTCACTTTTTTCAATTAATGTGTACAAACCTCGTGGAGTGTGTAAAAATGATAATACCAGCCACCAACCCCTGTAGCAACCCCCNACCTAATATTCTAAATATCTTTACATCGTACTAAAGCTACGAATTCAAGTCTTCCCTTCAAAATGGTCCGCAACAGTCACAATGCGCGGCCAAATAGAGCGCACCCTTAATCCGACAATCATACAAATTACCATTTCGTCATATAACATGTCAAAGCGAATGTTTCTATGTTGGGGTGGTTTATGGTGTTTTTCATAATTGTTCTTTTTTTAATGAATTAGCCTATTTAAAAATTTATACAACTAGTTTGGTAATCCGTTTACAAGGATCATCATGAAATTCACTACCGGGGAACAAAGACTATAAACGTCATTACACATTCAACACGCATTCGCAAATCGCACTTCGAATATATAGAATTAGTGACGTCATTTCCCTCCAACTTGAAATCGTTTTTACCTCGGGCTTTGGAATTCTTTAGCTGAAGACAGAGGCATAAGATTGTATCATGTTAAAGAGTTCAAAGTAAAAACCATACCGTAATATCCGATCGCCATTTATTTGTAAGATTTTGTGACCTTATTGCTCAAGCTAAGGAATCTTACCCAAAGATAATTGGCAAGATTAGTTTACACAGGAGGAGTAGATTGAGAAGTAGATACTGTATCTGATGAATGCAATCTCCAATGTCAAATCATGAGCAAAGAAATCAAAAGTATCAATTAGATAGCCATCTGTACAATCATTATTGTTGTAAGCTAAAATATTATTTAACATGTAATTCCATTTTCTCATATTCGTTGCATCCAAATTGCGAAACATAAAGTGTTAAAGAAAATTTCAACAATTAAGAGATAAGATGTATTTAATAAGCCATGGAGCATATAAGCCTATTGAGTTTCTGTGAAGGAAGTATATTCTAGATGAACAGAGTTTAGTTACGAAGCACAGTCACTATTACGGTATCGATATAGCAAGTTAGCAACGAACATCACAGCACATACAATATCCCACCACAATCCAGTCAGTGTATGTGGGATACTGGTGCACTAATTAATTCATTGTGGGTGCATGCATGCAAAATATCACCTGTCTTTTATTAGAAGACTCCTCAATTGCATATCAATGGGCTCTCCCTTTCCTACTGAGTAAATAATAGACATGATAGAAGAACAGAAAATTACACAACTGCTGGAATATAATGATGATGATAGCGGTGATGGACGTGATGATAGGATGATGATGATGATGATGATAGCAGTGGTAGTGATTGTGCGGATGATGGTGATGAGAGGTGGTGGTGATGATGAGGATGATGAGGATGATGATGATGATGATGATGATAGCAGTGGTGGTGATGGTGAGGATGATGATGGCGATGATGATAGCAGTGGTGGTTATGGTGAGGATGATGATAATGATGACCTTGTCTATTGATGTTTTTATGAAATACAATTAATATTTGATTTAACAATTTAGAACATGACATTAGCATGCACAGATAAAACCTCAGGATACAACTTATGTTTAAATGACTGGTCAGGTTTGATCACCATTGTAAAAGGTTTACTTACCGGACAAGCCCCCAGATGTCAGGATATTTGTATAATTGCAAAAGTATTTGTGATATTAGATTAATTTCTTGTGTTGTTTTAATGTTCATGATTATGTATAATATGTTTAAATCTTCAAAAGAACTGAACAAAAAAGAAATGATTTGATTTGATTTGAATGCCAGTTCTTGAAAAGAACTGTGAAAGTAAAACATTTCAATAAAAAAGTTCTTTCTTATGATTAGCACTGGCACGTAGAAGCTTGAAGAATTTCATATTATTTAACAATCTAAATGTAAATGTTACAATGTCATAATCATGCCGCAGCACGCTGATCTTATATTTTAATTGACATTTGATAAGATAAGCTCGAGACAACATGTTCATATTATAAAGTAATTGTGTTGATGTCTCGTCTCAATCTTTCTGTGGCATTATTTAAAATTGATGCTTCATTGACAAAATGTTACAAGAATTGGTGCCTTAATAATGTATGTTTGATGCATCAGGATGATGTTACTTCGTAATGTTAGCCATTCTTTTTCGTTTCTTCTTGACGATTTGAGTCATGCAGACGACATTCCACCGGTTATTGATATCGATTCAATCTAAGAATGAGGCGCAGTGATCGAATTATCGTTCACGGTAAAAGACGGGGATAATGCAATACAGATAGATAGTGACTAAGGTCCTTCTAGTTCTGATACTGGGCAGACAGCCAGAAGGGATGAGTAATATAAGTCCCTCTGCTTCAAGGAGGAGATGTTTCCTTGGATCCCATCTAACATGAGCACATAATTCGAGAAGACAGCATGGTGTGAGCCTTTTGATTAAGTCCATACTGATCAAATTAGTCTCGGCATTGATACCCCATGTAGGCGGGACACGGAGCCAGGGTATTTCATTAACAATGCATTGTGGCCGCTCAGGCATGAGTGCTATGGGGTATTGAGAGAGATATAGGTGGCATAACCGACGAATACAATCATCATGTGTTTATAATATATGGCGCAGGATGTTGGGCTGGTCAGGGGTCTGTAACACAAAGAAATACGATTAATTTTGCAACTAATCATGTCTCCGCTGTACACATTTAATTCGCCATAGACTTACGATTAATATATATATAAGTTTAATGGCATCATGTTATGTCACAGGCCTCTAGACCCACGGACCCCACGGAAGACCAGCTCCCCTTGATGAGCGAGCTAAATGTGGGTTATCCGCCGTATTTTTAAATTGTATATGTTTTTTTAATACGTAAATAAATTTAATCAATTCAAGACAGTCCCTACCTCTCCCGATTCGGATATTGTAAATTAGGAGTGAAGATATCAGCGGCTGTGGAAAGGAAAGAAAAAAGGTGTTCCCAAGCATTCTTACCCTCATCTTCTGCTAAAATACAAGATACGTGTCCTCGATACGTTCAGTCTTGACAAGGAATGAAAAAGGTGTTCGCAGACATTCTCAAACCCTTGTAAAAACAACCGAGAAGTTTCGTTGATACAACCCTTTGAAAAGTGTACCCCCTGTTATCTGGAACGCGGAAACACTCCTCGTCACCATGCTCTGGATATGTCTTGAGCATTTTCACATGAAGTAATGTACATGATTGTATATCTATTGATCCAAATGTTCCACCGACATGACCAACGATGCAGAAAATAGGTGACATGATAGAATGTGCGATGTTGTTTGTAGGCTAAAATGTTTTTGTAAATTCTTCTGCCAGATAGTTTTCTTAAATAACAATACCGAATATCCGCCAAACAAGATGAGTTTTTTTTGTGATGCGAATCTATTTGGCTCGTTGTTGTTTCGGTATTGTTTGTTTTTACCCTTCATCGACTGACTACTTCAATACATGTCTCTTAGTGCTTTTATGACAATATTCAAATGCAATGTTGGTTGATATTTCTAAAAAGTGCACATAAATGATGTAAAGCTGTGAAGTACATAGCAGTTTTCCTGTTGCAACTTAATGATGTTTATACTGACCATTCTGAACCACTAACTTGCTGGTATGAAATGTTTTAAAAATTAAACACGCAAATAGAGTTGGCAAAATAATTTTAGAAGATTGTTGCGTATAAGAGATTTAATGAGGCTAAAACTCAGATAGCGCTATTATATTCGCCATCATGTGACGAATGAAATAAAAACATCACCTTTATCTGTAAGGCAGAACACATACAAGTTATTTTGAAATTATCCTATGACGTAATATTAAGCGAACATTTGCATTGTTGTTTTTGTCTATATTTCACCGTCTTGTTACCTCAATGCACAACTTTACCAGTGCTTTTATGACAATATTAAAATGCAATGTTGAATATTCTTTATGACATTGTACAGAATAATATATATAAGATATCGAGAAACGTTTTATCTTGATAACATTAATATTGAGTCATCAACTTGCTGATATGACTTACTTTTTCATGCCTCTCACAAAAGTTTTCTACCTCCGTCTGTCTTGGACCATTCTGGTATTACATTTTGTGAAAATACGCAAATGGAGTTTACCCAAGACTTTAAGAGGATTATTATGCATAAGAGGATTAATGAGGTTAAAGCTCAGATATTACCATCATATTTGCAACAAAGCTACGAATGAAATAAAAGAGACGGCAACTATTTTTCTTTAGTACTGAGCACAATTGTCTAGTTTTATTCAACACAGGGAGTATAATATGCACGTTACTGTCTTACACACGAAGGTCATTTTCGATGCATTTCATTGCTTCACCAATTTTGAAACTTTATCGACGTGAACATTTATGTTTTTATATGCATAGAAAATAGGTGAATGTATATAAAAAGGGTTGTTGCTAAGCGACGATACAATTCATATTTTGTTTATATTATTTTTCATTCAAGTGTAATTGACAGCAATTTGATTCACTACCGCTTTCAAAAATAGTGTAACGATAGC
Organism: Temnopleurus reevesii; assembly: GCA_036244855.1. Taxonomy (NCBI): domain Eukaryota; kingdom Metazoa; phylum Echinodermata; class Echinoidea; order Temnopleuroida; family Temnopleuridae; genus Temnopleurus; species Temnopleurus reevesii. The sequence continues at coordinate 14,623 of BQKZ01002912.1, read as the reverse complement.
TTTGTGTTTGTTTTTATTTCTTTTAATGTGGCTGATTCAATTTGAAACAAAAATACTTGTACTGCAAATGGAATAGAGTGAGAGGGTCTTATTCAATAACATTGAATAACAATACACAAAATTAAATGTGTCTCAAGGTTTATCATACATTAATTATCAAAATGGTGAAATTGTCATAATAGCGGGCAAAAAAAATCTATTTTGAGCTATAAAATATATTTTCCGACGAGCAAATAGGTAAATACCATTTGAAATGTTTACTTCATATTATTAAAAATGACAAATGACAATATATTATCATAACATCACACGAGAGCACAGTATAGTTTCCAGTCCTTGCACAAATTTACCGCAAAATAGCTTGGTTCTTGTTGTTGTTTTTTCATACATGATGTATTTTCTATGAGGGTAACATAAATTACTGATTTCGATACACAAAATGATCGTGTTTCGTATTTAAATGTATATCCTATGATCCCTATTATTGTTTTTTTTTCCATTCTCAATCTTTGTTTAATCGAAAGTAAAAGAGAGGGGAGTCGAAAGTAAAAGAGAGAGGGAGAGAGAAAGAAGGAAGGAGACGGTAATTGTACCATGCAACGGTAAAGTGCTATAGAATAAAAGCCTAATAATCATCTTGGTAATGTTCAAATTGTTCTGTCATGTTCAGTGAATCGTGTACATATTCTACTGCACTCGTGTGGACCATGTTTATTTGACCTTCAAGAGAGAAAATATTCGGCGGTTATTTTTCCCTATGATCAGATGATGACTAAAATATATTTTAACGGTCTTATACCTTTAAACTATAAGTGAATGGATAAAGAACTCATGATTGATAATTTCTTTAATCGTAATCACTCTTTGATGATGAAATTTTCTCAAATCAATGTTCAAAATGCCAGCATTATTATAGTTACTGATTTAGCATTGCAGTGACTAGACCGAAGGAACATGTCGGTTGACATAATTTATAGATTTTCCAGACAATCGTCACTTTTGAAACAAAAATGTAAATGACTTACTTAATTCAACGAGTTCAAAGTGTAACCATATTCTAATTCAGTGAAATGTAAACCGGGCATTACGATGTGCCATTTGTTCCATATACATGATATAATTTATTCTTTTATTGCTTGTAGGACAAATTGATGCATTCTCCCTTTACTATTGTACATACATTGTCTGGCAGAAAGTGTTGTACAATGATACCCATCAGGTAATGGAGACGAGCTTAACCTTGATATGTTTTGGAATAGAGATCACCGGCGAGCATTGTATACAGGCCATCTCTATTTGACATGATTAGGATGAACGAGATCAAACTATTTTGACATTGATACCGAGAGGCGCGCGGTGAGGTAGAGGTTAGACAGTGGTTTCAGTCTCTTCGAGATAATCGAGCAGTAGAATCTCATAAAATATGTTTTATTGTACGGCCTTACACATTCTGATGATGATAGCGATAATACATCTTATTTACAACGGTAAACGATTCATCTTTGCAAGCTCTTCTTCCGGTATGGGACCTACAATAGAGCCATCATTACTCGGGTTTATTGGACTCAGACATGCAAGTGTGTATTTCTCACTCACTGGGGAGTATTCCAGCAAGTTGCTTCAATTAAGACATTCAATGCTAAATTGATCACAATTTATGGGTTAATTAAATATTTGAAAGTCGAGTGTCCGAACCAACATACCATCATTGTTGTTGCTTTTTTTAAAATAAAATCAGCCCAAGAAATGAAACGAATTTCGCGGAAAGTATTAAACACGATGTCTAGTATAAGGTGATCTACAGTAGATATGAACATATTTGGTATATGGTTGAGATTTAACAGATTATATTCTTTTTTATATGATATTTTTCTTTTTCCTCTTTTCCTTCCTCCTCTCTCTCTACTTCTTCCTTTTTTTTTCTTTTTTGCTCTTTTTTTCCATTTCTTTTTCTAAATGCATTCATCTCCTCTCTTACGAGTACGTGTATGAAAGAGAGGTGTGTATATGTGTGACAGAAAGAGAGTGGGAGAGAGGGGGAGAGAGAGAGAATGTGAGAGAGAAAGAGAGAGAGAGTGAGAGAAGGAGAGAGAGAGAGAGAGAGAGATGAGAGAAGAGGGGGGGGGGAATAGAAAGAGAAAGAGTGCGGGTGTGTGTATGTCTGTGTAATGTGTGTTTCGGGAAGAGGGATAAAAAAAAAAACTGTAAAATAAATGAAATAAAAGAAAGAGGGAATAATGGAACCAAAGTAAATGCCAGTCGCAATTACATTCTGCCCTTTGAAATGAGGTCAAATGATATGGATTTCCTGTTTCTTTCTGTGACATTTCGTGACATTTGTTTTACCGGGAGAGATGGGATGATGATGGTCCAGGGAGCACATTGGAATGGGTAGAGGGACTAGCAAGAGAGGAAGCAGCTCCGAGCGGCATGAAATAGGAAACGAAGTTATGTAAACATGAAACGAAACGTGAAATATGGAAATAAAACAGTGGCTCGTATCTCACTGTGTATAATGACATCACATTTAGTTACTTTTCTATCAAATATTGATAAAAACGTACGCAATAAAATTAGCACCCAACATACTTGCTGTAATGCCAGATTCTAGCATGTCTATGCAGAATTAGGAGTAGTCAAAGTAGTAGTAATAGTAGAAGTAGTAGTAATAGTAGTAGTAGTAGTAGTAATAGTAGTAGTAGTAGTCGAAGTAGTAGTAATAGTAGTAGTAGTAGTAGTAGTAGTAGTAGAAGTAGTAGTAGTAGTAGTAGTAATAGTAGTAGTAGTAGTAATAGTAGTAGTAGTAGTAGTAGTAGTAGTAGTAGTAGTAGTA
>BQKZ01002911.1:62982-76229 GCA_036244855.1 Temnopleurus reevesii | reverse complement strand
CCCTCCCCCCCCCCCCCCCCCCGCCCTAAATCGAAGGTGATGCTGACTCAAATCACAAGACCGACTTTACTATTCGATAACAATTATAATAACACACATTTCAAGCTAAGGATAGTCATGGTATTACTCTCTTTATACGCTTTTGTAACATGTTTGCATTTAATGTAAACAACTAAAATATTAAAAACGATATATCATAACTTTGAACAAACAAGAGAATAATTAGTATTTATGTCAGAGAACAAGCCGTCATTAAATCGCGATCCTATTTCAGAAATAGATCAACGATAGATTATTAAAACTTCCAAAACCGGTACGTGCGTCATCAATGAACAAATATTATTGTGCTTAAAAAAATGGCAAATTTCATAAACATTTGTCTATTGGATCATTATTACCAACAATTTGGAAATGCAATTTAAATGCTAGTCCCATGAGCCTATGGTGTCCCCGCTAGCCTCCCCTCAAATAAAACCAAACGCACATAATCTACCATTCTAAGAGTACAATTAGAATGAAAATTGTAAGGACGAACAAAATCAATGCAGTTGTTTGGTTTTTTTTTGGGGGGGGGGGGGAATCGGAGAGTGGTATTTCTGGTTTGATGTTGTCCAACAAAATATCATATCGATAATCATGAAGAATGTATATTATAAACTAAGTTTGATTCAATCTGATAATATAATCATATACCCGTAATGCCTATCCTTTTCTGACCAATGCCTTTTTCATAAACTAGTCACAAATGTCACAAACCGAGGCTAGTTTACTGTCATTTTGAGCATTAATCAAGTTATAAAATATCTGTTCACGAAAGTGGACGTATTTTTAATTTAAAATTCTAACATTAAAACTTACAGCTGCACAAGAATCCGGCGTTAAAATGCTTTTCAGATGGGAATTGATATCCCGTTCCATTGAAACGCGTGTATTTGAATGCGGTAACGTACACGGAGTTGACCTTTTTGATAATGACCATCGCTACCCATGGTCGGCGCGCCAAGCGCGTTCAGTCAGCTCTCTAGCCTACAGCTATATACCTCTATGGTTAAACCTGACATCAGAATACGGGCCTTTGTGTAAAAGGACAGTTTCCCAAGAATGTTAATAATACTTTTGTTGAGATCAATAGGTAAATTTTCATTAAGAATGATACACTACTCGTTATTTCAACATAATTACCCTTCACAACCACTGTAAAAATATTAGCGTACTGCGGGTAGAGTGGAAACTTAGTCTAACAAGTTGCCTGTTATAGCAGTAGTCTTGTTACACCAGGGTTGTTAGAATCAATATCTTAAATATTGTAGCTTCACAGTCACTTTGTTTTGTAAGATGAAAATTGGTACATTGTGCATCTGAAAGTTTGAGGGTTTTTTTTTAATTACTTTCAGTTTGTTTTGTACTGCATTGCTACAAAATTCTACATATTGGACTGCCTCGAACCACAAATAAATACAGACATAAACTGCACTTTGTACAGCCTTGTTTCTTTCCATAATGCATCACAAACATTTTGCAATTTTGCAAGCTTTACCAGTACTTAAAATCATCTGGACATTTCCCAACAGATGGCCTCATCTCGGAAGGCGTGGAGGACGTCTTTGTTCTGTGCACCCGTGGAGAGATGAACAAGTACCGGGTTCGGCGTCTCATGCAGGAGTACACGACGGCGGGGCTGGCTGTCCACCACTACCCCTTCCCCATGGGCCTCGTCCCCTCCCCAGCAAACTGCATGAAGATGCTGGAGGAGATTCGGATCAATCTAAAGGCAGGGGCGGGCACGTTGGTCCACTGCTTCGAAGGTGTTGGTCGGTCCTCGCTCATCGCTGCATGCCTGCTCCTGATTGAAGACGAGTACATGGATTGGAAGGTCGCGATCGAGAAAGTGCGCCAGCTGAAGGGTTCCCGTGCCATACAGACAGTCAAGGTATGTTAAAATGTGGTACCTATTGCAGTAATCTTTCAAATAATGACTTCAGTAGACCAAAATTGCCAAAATTAAATTTCGGAGGGCAATACTACTTTTCTAAATGACACTTTTTCAATATTACAGAACAAATAGGACAAACAAACAAGGCATGATTAATCCTCAAGACCAAATAGGGTGGGCACCAAGGCCAGTTAGTAGGCTTCGATGGCCTTCAATTAATTCATGTCCTGAACTGAATGCAATAAGTCCCTACCACAAATGGATATATATCCCGTCTGAGCTTATTCATAAAGCAGTCTAGGGAATTATTAGATCAGTATAATTCTTCTACTGCGAAAAGAGTAAGGAAAGTAGTTACCTGAAATTATTTTCCAAACTCATTTAATAGTGGATATCATTACAGCTTGACAATTTGTGTTAAAGCCCAAGTACAGTTTTGGTAAAAGCGAATATTTTTATTGCCACATTTTGTCTTCAAATCTATATAAAATGAAAGATGATATCATGAACATGATGTACAAAAGATTGTGCAAACAATGAACAAGTTTTGGAAAAGTTATAACCTAAAATGTGCAAAATATTTCAGCGCCATGTCCCCCGACGCTAATTCAATATTTTCTTTCTTGATAAAGGACAACTTCTCATGCACAGAATTGGATGAAAATATCAGAACTTATTCTTTGTGTATTCCTTTTTATCATACTTTTAATCAAATCTTGGAAATAACTTTGTATATGCCCGATAAGAAGGAAAGTATTGTTATAACCAAGAGAGGGCGCTAAAAATGATTTAACGGTCAAATTCAAATTTTCAAAAGAATTAGCTCGTAGAAAAACATGCTATGGTCTTAAAATGTGTATAAAAATTACATGTCCTGGTAAATATCCCCAAAATTCACATTTCTTAATCTTTACCAAAACTATACTTGGGCTTTAATAGTGAAGTTAAACCCTCAGAAATCAATCAATCTATTGCAGTCTTGTTTATCTTTGAAATTGAAAATAGATAAAAAATAATCTTTTGAAGGTTGAATCTCTTTGAACTCTTGATATTTATTTGTTTTATGGTCCAAGATGAACATGACATGTCAAAAATTGCTTTGACTCAAATTCATTTTCATTCACAGAAAGCCAACCTTTGGAGAATCAACCATGTTTCTGTAAATTTCAATTAATATTCATATGATTTCTCCTTTTTTGGGGGGCCCCAAATATTCACCTGCAGCAATACAACTATGTGAGTGACTTCAGGAAGATGAGAGAGAAATATGAGGCAAGCAGACCAGATGCAGACAGACGATCTATATCACGCTGAATCACTGTATGTTATCAGTTTGACCATATTTATTCAGACGCTAAGGGGATGTTGTTAGAAAGTTGCAATTGATTGCAAATCAAATGCAAATTGGTTGCTAAATTGAAACAATCATTTTCATTTGTGCACACTCTATGTGACTAGCAAGAGTCAAATGGAACAATGATTTTGATTTCTGTGTGCCAATCAACAGTAACTTGCAATCAATTGCGTCTTTTTAACAACATCCGCTTTGATGAAAATGTGAATATCTTTTGGCCAAAATGTTGACTTTTCATCTATTTCGCATAAAAAGTGCACTTATTATGTCTGCCAACCTTTGCCTATTTCATCATGTTAGAGATACCAAAACCTATAGATGTTGAAAATTATCAGAAACACAATACCATTTCATATCCACCTGTCTCCTCATTCAACTTTTGATATATATTGATATTGACAAGAGAAACAAAGACCAGTGTTTTGTTTCATAAAAAGGTTCGTATAGGTAGATATGACCGGTGACCCTTTCTCTACTGCTTCCTCAGTGACACAGGAGTATTGAGTGCAAGAGAGGGTCACCAGTCGTCGTACAGTCGTGCGTACCTAGTACCTCTACTGACAGCTTTATGAAGCACAACCTTGAATTCATAACATTGGCAGGTATATCTTTTTATGTCACAGGCAAAAACTTGTGTACATCAGATTCTTGTGACATATGATGCCAGATGAATGATATATGGGCCCAATTGCATAAAAAGTTAACGCAGCTCTATTTTCAACCAAGGAACATGTATTTAGGACTTGCATTTAATTTTCTTTGTTGCGTTAAGTCCCAACTTTTTATGCAATGTGGTCCTGGGCCCCGTAACAAAGGTTTGCGATTGATTGCTTGTCTGATAGCGATTGATATAAATCGCAAATCTATGGCAAATCATGTACTAAAGTTTCCAATTGATCGCAAAATCAAGTAGACGTGCAATTAATTTTAGCGTTGTGTTCCCAGTTTGTCACAAGATATGTACATTTTTATCCAGAATAGCATGAAGAAATATAACAAATGGTATATAAGCTAGATAAATATTCATAAAGACACCATTTATCATCAATTTTTTATTGTCTTTTAATGAATATTTGATGCTCTACATGTAGGACTCTAAAAACTGCATGTAGTTTGGTGTTGTATATTTTACGCTCCTGAAATTATTGTAAATCAACTCGCTAAATTTTGTTTGTCATACAATGCTAGTACCTAAATTATTTGAGAGGTCCTAACCAATATCCTTTACAGCCAAACCTCCGTATAGCGATGTCCTTGGGACTAGCAAAATTACCTTTTTATATTGAAACCTATTCACATCAGAGCTAAAATCAATATAATTCAAGGAGATGGGACGAGAATTATCACTCTGTCAATTGTGAGAGCTCTTTATACCTCAGTCGGACTATATCATGAATACAGTAAGTCAGTTCACCTCTTATGAAGAGCACCAGATAAAAAAAGCTCTCATAACAAAGTGATTTTCAGGGTCTTATTTCTTTTTGGTCTTTTTTATTTAACTCCCCATATAATAACATTTCATCATTAGGAGGTAATTTCTTTGATACCAAGGATCTCATTATAATGAGGTCTACTTAGTAACTGTATTAGTAATGATTTTTCCAGCAACCATATGATAAAAATTGATGAGAGATTGCAATTTTCAGAATCCATACCAATAGTCATCCATTCTCATTACGGATACATTACATTGTAATTTTGCACCCATATTTAGATATTTCAATTTTATAATTAGCCGTTGCATAATAGTTGTTTTTTCTGTAATTAAGTCAACATAAAATACAGTTTTATCAAGCTCACTTTCACAAAAGATAAATGATTCTCGACTACATGTAATCTGTTTTAATAACATTTTATTCACTGGGTTTTTTTTTTCAAAGGTCATTGTAAATTATTATCCATGAAGGTTAATTAAGGATCCATGATTTTGTCTTTGTATGGTTTTTGTACAGATGTAAATACAGAGAACTTATATAGAAAATATATATAATAAAATTATTGTAAGCTAACATATATATAATGTAAAAAATTTTGCCTCCGGCATGTGAGGTTGATATATTACTGTAAAAAGTGATGTCATTCTTTAGAAAAACATGAGGATGGTTGAAAATGAACTACATGTACTAACAAATGTTTTGGGTCAGCGGTATATATTTTCATGCTTATATCACAGTGGAAGTTTGGCATATGGATCACACTTTCAAGCTTTCTTATTTTTCACTTTTATAATAATTAAGAATGTTGCTTGAAGGTTTCACTCATGGATGAATAATGAGAAGAAGTATTCATGGTACAAATTATCTTTCTTGGAAATGTGAGTGGTCCTGAAAATCTGCCTAATTTGACCAATGACAGACCATTGTTTTCCCGCCAGAAAACATACACTGCATTTGGATCCTTCAGATGTCAATGAAATAGGCCCCTCGATCCAAAATTTACTCATTCTCCTGAAGATGTGAACATGCTCATCAAAATGTCGGGAGTGGTTGGGTCCTTTTCAGGACCACTCACATTTCCAAGAAAGATAACTCGTCATACAGTGAAGCCTTCTTCTCAATAATTCAGAAGTTGATGGTGTTTAGGGATTCGTCAATCAATAATGTTAATGTAGTCTACAGCTCCTTATAATTACCGTGGGAAATCAACGGCCTTGGCACCATCTTAGGTACCTTGTAACAAAATTATTTTCATTAGTTGAAAAATCATGGTTCTGTAATGAGCACCCAATAAAATGTTATCAGTTGATATACCATCTGTATTCTGTCTCCATTTTTGCCCACTATTTAATTTATGCGTATTTCATGTGGAATATCTTCATTTCCATATACAGCAAGTTTCCATTATGCACACAAAAAATAAATATACAAATACATATTTGATCTCTTTTATCTAGATATTTATTGCTCTCTTGACATCATCCTCAAGCATATACATATAACACCAAGTTGTACAATATTATCGCTTGTGGTGGGAGAATGAATTTGCAAAATAAATAACATTCAACTTCTGCTTTTCTAGATGGGACAATTGGGGGATACATTTGATAATCATTTCTGCCGTGAGTCATAATGATATGGGAGACTTTCCTTTATTACTACATTAAGAAAATGCCATCACATGATTGAATGATAAATCTTTGTTTCAATTCTGCATAGTGGACTGCCTCAAACCACAAACGAATACAGACATACACTGTACTTTGTGCAGCCTTGTTTCTTTCCATAATGCATCACAATCTAGATATACCGATCAAAAGGGTTTGGAATAATCTTGAATCCATTCCAAGATGTCTGAATTTTAGTGAATGCGCAAGTGGGTCAGCATTGAATATTACCTAGTATTACTGCAAACATATACCTTTGAAATATGGTTTCCGTTGAATTTCCCCACATGATAGACAAAGGCGGCTTTTTATGTAGGGGTCTAAACTGGACGCCCTTCAGGTAATATTGGGTATAACCGTTTTTGGTATAATTTTTTATTCAATTACTTTTCGTATGTGTTGTCCTGAATCAATGCTTAATTCAAGAGAATAATTTTTCTAATTGACATTCCAAAAGACAGCTGATCATTTATACATTATTGCAACTTTCGAGTTTGGTCTCTGAATTCCATTCCCATGCAACAATAAATATTTGTTAATTAATTATGACATGGGTTCCTTTCACACACAATTAAAAGATCAAATCATGATGTGCATAGCCACACAATAATATCTACACAAGTGATTGGATCACAGTGACATTAGAACATAATACATTTAACATGAATGAGTTATAGCTCTGTCATTAAAAATAGTCTTTCTATGCTTACAAAACACAGTAGAACCCTTTTCTATAAAATAAAAAAAAAACACTTCAAGAATTACTCATTAAATAACGGTAAATTTTCTGTTTTTACTTGATTTACTGTCTCAGAAGTTATGACCAGACAAAGTTTTGACACAACTTCTCGGTTTCTACAAACCTGATTATATCAAATTTCCACTGCAGTCTGCTCTATCCTCACTCAAACTAAACATATCTTTAAGACGATTAATTTTCACAAATATCTGTAACTTCTACAAAAGAAGACCATTTCAGATCCCCAAACAGTTTTATATCGATGGAGGATAATCCCACATTTGGAAGTATGCGTGTAAATCTGTAACACAAAAACTCTCTTGGAGGTATTTAAGAAAATATCTAAACAATACGGTGAGCTTCTCAGCCCGTTGCTAAAAAGTAAGCACTTCAAGTAAGTTTTGTGTGTATCTTATGGATCATTTGATGACCACCTTGAGACGTACGAAGACCAAGCCCTTACAAACGTAAATGCTTAGATTGATTTTGCTTTACAGAACAGAACCTTGTAACATAAAGGTTTGCGATTACTCCCAAATTTGCTTTTGCAATCAATTGCAAACTGTAATACATGATTTGCCATAGGCTGACGATAGATATCAATCACTATCAAATTAGCTATTAATCGCAAACCTTTATGTTACGGGGCCCAGGTCAGAATTATTAGTTACCTGTACTCAATGCAGGGCTCAATAGGGATATAGTCCGGTGATTCCATTGTTCTGAACTAATGGTAATCAGCGGTAATAAAAGAATTCTGACTTGCACTGTATGCAAACTTTACATATGTCTGAGGCTAGCAAACTTAGCTTTAAAATACAGGTAACTTTGCCTAAGTCGAATCTGTTAGAACCATACAAATCTCTTCAACTTAGAAGAAGCAAATAATACAAGTTTGGTGTGATTTGTTCCAGAAAAACACATCGCCTTTGACAAGTTCGACTTAGGGGGTGTTGCTCAAAAGTTGCAATTGATCGCAAGTTGCAGTTGATCGGAACACACCAATCAAAATCGCTGTTTCATGCGCGTCTTGTTAAATGCGCTTACCGTGCACGAATGAAAATGCGCGTTACAATTGGCAAAGTTGCAGTTGATTTTGAGCTACACCCCATTAGGCAGAGTTGACTGTAGTTAAAAAATATGAGTTAGCTTTTGTCCTTTTAATTATTTTGTCTCAATTGCACATGATATGCAGGTTTACATTTAAAAAAATGTTCAGTTCTGTCATTTGCAAACCTCTCTAACATATCCATCATTTACTTGTGCAAACATTTCATTTACAGCAAAACCAGCGACAAATGCAAATCGGATTGGTAGATTGCAATTACTGTAAAAGAATAATACTGTGAAATATGAAAATGACAAAGTCATTGTGCATTGAAACAATTGCCCTGTAATATTAACCACTCAGGAATGCAAAACGTGTTTTCTTTTTCAACTTACTTCATATCAATAATCTTGTAAGAGTTAATTACAAATGAATGTAGTTGTAAAGGAGAAAATACATGGCTGAAGGTGGAACACCATAGAGGTCTATTCTCCCTATTATACAAAACTCTCCTAAGCTGAATGCATGTTGAGCTCAAATTATTTTGCCTCTCGAACTGGGAACGTTGACTTCAAAAACATCCAACATCATATCTTTTTTTTTGCTTTAACTCTGATCAGCATTCCTGGCTAGAGTGCTAAGTTACTTATTTCATTCTAGGTGGAAGGAACATTTATTTTTTGGCTACAAAGTCTTTTAATTAGGACACAGATCAGCTGAAATTAGTTATCACTTTGATGTTTGATCGTGTTTGAATTGGTATTAATTTAAACAATTTTGTGATGTTCGTACTCAAAGTATAAACCAGAAAATCATGTTCCAGACACACAGTGTGTGATATCGGTCTTGCCAGATGATATCGTTTGATATTCACAATGGGCAGAAATCCTACAAAATCTCACACATTGTCTTAAGTTAGAGTGAAATGATACAGACAGCCTACCCAATACCTTGTTATGAATGTTCTACACTGACATCCAGAATATCAGTCTATAGAGAAGGGTTTCTAGAGCTCACTATCCGTTGTCCGGTTCTCATTTCCGTCTCCAAATACTGAGTTGGGGCACCGTCCACTGGTTTCTCCTTGCTGTCTCCCTGATGAACATAGGGAGCCCTCTGTCATCCATAAGGGTGAAGTCAGGCCCGAGTATTCTCTTCAATGCGTCCAAGGTGGTGACTGGTTTGCCCTCCTTGTCCTTGTACCCGCCAAGCCATTTGGACTGTTGAGGAATCAGATAACAGAAATCAGCACCATTATGAATTGTACTAAAATTTACTTTTTTTTATGCGACACTTGATATGAACCCGAAACATGTAAAAGCTAAAATGAAAGAAAGATGAAGGTTATAACTTTCAACTCATAAATTTCCTACAGTAAATGCCAAATTGTTAACAATAAACAAATGTGTATCATGTATAGAATTATTTTGGTTCCCTGCCTATGTTTTGTGATAAACCATCCTTATAGGGTTAAAAAGTATAGAATTATTTTCAATTTATTTTGTTATTTACTTTTTACTGACAAAAGTCTCTCTGGTTGACATGAGTGTTTTTTATTAAAATTAATCATTGCCCACAACGTGCAAGCAAGATCTTAGATCAGTTAAATGACCTTATCCAATCAGACTTCCATAGATTTCCACCAAAAAGATTTACCTTAGGTGTGAATTCCTCGTCCCAAGAAGCAGGCGTCGTAAGCACAAGGACACCACCCGAAGCAACAAGACCAGGTACCCTGTTGAGGAAGTCCATTGGGTCAGGTAACCTGCATATAAGATTAGCTCCAACCACACATCCAAACTGGCCCAGATCTAAGGGAAGGTTACAAGCATCACCTTGCTGGAAGTGGCATCTTTTACGATCCTTTGAAAGAAAATTTTGAAGTAACAATTACATAAAGGTTTCACAAGAGTTCTGTGAAAGACAAAGATAGAGCTCCGAGCAGGGAATAGACTTATAGTTAATAAATTGCATTACCAATCACAATACTTTCACACTAAGTCCTGGTGACAGGTTTATTTATATTCGTGATTCAACTCAAACACACAAAAATATCACATCAACTACAACCCAAACAAGATTCTGCAATTACCTAAAATATGTACTTATACTAATAAATATCTGTAATTGTCAATTTCAACATGTTTGTAAGTTAAACATGCCTGGAACTTGTTCGGAGGTGTTTTACATGGTACATTCTGATATCATTCTTAATATGTGAAACTCATCAGTGCAACTTCAGCTTTGAGCAGTATAGTCCTTGAAAATGAGTGTTTTAATCTCAAATCAAAACTAAATAATTGCAACAATGGTTCACTTACTATCGTTGAGTCCACCACTGCATTCAGGTCTGTACATAGATCCCCTTCTTCCGTCACAGAGTACTGTAGGTTACCATGGTCCTTGAGCAGATTGCAGGCATCTATGAAGGCATGACTGAAATCAATACCAACAACCTGCTCAAACTCTCGTGCCAGCTCGAACGATGTTCTGCCAACAGCACATCCAATGTCAAGAGCTCTTCGGGGAATTGAATTCTATCAAAGAGAATAAATACAGAGATGCTAACCTTGCGAAATATACATGAGAATAATCATCAAATAGCTGATCAAAATTATTTCTCATGAAATAAAGCGTTGAATATATTGTTTGCAATTTTGCATTATATCATGAAATATTTGCTTCAGCATTTTGGTGATTAACATTATCACAGATAACATGTTTGTAAGTGTGCCAGTGTTGTATTTTTTACAAGATAAAACATAAGATACTTGCTGAATACCCCATCTTAATACAATTTTTTCAATATCATTTTCCTTCCTCTAATGAGCAATATATCTCTTTAACAATTCTGATATTCAAGCCCACATTATACACCATATGTAGATTATTGATCAAGGCCCAGTGCTCTCTCTAATTTTTGTTGATAATCAATTGACAACTTTGAATTCAGACAATTTTCATAACATTTTAATTTTATCCACTCAGTCAAGTTCACACTGTCACAGTGACGTGACAAGGCTGTGAATCAGTGACTCAGTAAAACATGCCTCCTTTTTGTTCAGACTCAGAGCTCGTCTGAGCCTGGCTGAGGCTGCAATGATCTAGCTATGGATAGCTCCCTGGAATAGTTTTTGACATTTTTTGACATTGTCACTACTCCAGAGAGCTATGGAGTAGGTGCTATACCGTGCGTGTAGCAGAGGGAAATGTGATTTGAAAAGCTCCCCAAATCACGCTTTCCTGATCACCAATCCCAATGCCACACGGCTTGGAACTTGCCTTTGAAGTTCTTCTACCATAATTTTGATAAATGAAAAGGAATTGTACTCACCAGTCTTGAAAAAGCAGGATTTTACCTTCCTCTCTGCTTCCGTAGCAGACAGATAGTACACATCTCAATTAGAATCACAATACAGATCGATGACTTCCGTTGTAAACATCCCGTTCGGGTCAAAGGGTAAAAATTATAGGAGTTTCGCGGCCACTTCGCAATCGTCATCCAGCTTCCGTAATTCGGAGAATGAGAGACCGTGCAACGAGCATATACCTCTATGGCAATAAGCGAGACTGTTCGCGCGGTGCTGAGCTTGGTGGAAGCTGCCCGCGTACGTACTATCGCAGCCCGGCCAAAGATACCGTACCGGTACGCTCTTTGAGCCCAGCCCCACACCGCACGTACCATCTCGCTCATTGCACGTTCTCTCATTACCCGAATTACGTACGGAAGCTGGATGACTATTGCGAAGTGGCCGCGAAACTCCTATAATTTTTACCCTTTGACCCGAACGGGATGTTTACAACGGAAGTCATCGATCTGTATTGTGATTCTAATTGAGCTGTGTACTATCTGTCTGCTACGGAAGCAGAGAGGAAGGTAAAATCCTGCTTTTCAAGACTGGTGAGTACAATTCCTTTTCATTTATCAAAATTATGGTAGAAGAACTTCAAAGGCAAGTTCCAAGCCGTGTGGCATTGGGATTGGTGATTAGGAAAGCGTGATTTGGGGAGCTTTTCAAATCACATTTCCCTCTGCTACGCGCACGGTATAGCACCTACTCCATAGCTCTCTGGAGTAGTGACAATGTCAAAAAATGTCAAAAACTATTCCAGGGAGCTATCCATAGCTAGCAATGATCACAAGCCGAGCCCGAACTTCGAAGTCAAGACTTAATTAAACTAAGAATAAAACTAAAACTTAGTGTAAAATTGAGTCATGTAAAGTTCAAATAATCATTCATGGGCCCTCTTTCTTTGCTCTAGTTTATTTTGGCATGCCTATTACTGTTATAAAATCAATCACACTTTTGACAACCCCCATCCATAAACCAGCAAGTTACCTTGTCTGTCGTAAGTAGAGCTTGAAGTGCTTCGTCTGCAACTCTTCGAGGGAAGTCGAGGGCATCTCTGGGGCCGAAACTGTAGCGGAGCACTTCTTCCGGCGCACCGTAGTGAAAAACTAAATACTCGTTGACCAATTTCTCGGTTTCATACTTATTTTCAACATCTGCCCGTCTTTCATCGTATCTTAAAAGCTTGTAAGTGGAATATGCAGCGATGCTGGATGTTGCTAACAGAGCAGCTCCAACCAAATAGTGCTGGTTACTAGAAAGAATGTTAGCCATTTTCCGCTGACTCACACACGTCAATTCAAGTGCTATTTACATAAGTGGTATGGTAACGTAACCTTTAGCGGCGCAGTCGGAGGCCACCCCGCCGATCTAGCCGGTGCGATGATGCTTGTGTACCCACTACCGGCGAACCTCAGACCGTGTGTCATACATGTGTGTGGTGAAGAAATAAAGAGTAAATATTTCGGAGAGACTTACAGTACCTCACTGGATTTTCGTAAAGTCACGGAGATGTAATTTGTATCTCCTATAAAATTCTTTGCACTTGACATGGACTTGCGTTTTTTATATTTTCCGTTTGTTATATGATTTCATAATCGTATGGGGAATAAGATGATGAGATGAAATTATTCACCCCTCACTAATTTTCTGAAGATAAAGTGTTCCATGCAAAAGTGCCAATCCCTCCGGGTCCCAGACCGGGGGGGGGGGGGGGGGG